>JAJGOT010000941.1:0-140276 GCA_022457155.1 Cladopsammia gracilis
ACTAAATTGAGGATCTGAAATAGTGAAATTTTGTTAATCTACTACGGCGAAATATAGAAGCAATATTTCGGTGGTTTAGCGAAACTATCCTGCGGTTTCTTTTTTATATTTCACATTGTCGACATTGTCGTTACTGACAATGTCTGCCTAGCAGGATCTCAGATTAGGCACAAAACGCGTAAATTATTAGCTAAGGATATTTGACGTTTATCGGCGGAATATCGTACTTAAGATTTTGACTTTGCGAAATGTTCTGGAGGGATTAGCTGCACACATTCGAAATTTCGCAGCAGTTAGCTTCTAAATAGAAACGTCGTCATATAAAAATATATATTGTTCTCTAATCACTCTGCAGTGAAACGAGAACAAATCATTTTCACTCTAAATATCACACACTAAAGCAAGAATCAGGAATAGGCATCTCGTTTATTGATAGCTGGACTATCAATTCCATAATCGAAATAAAGAAAGAGAATGAAAGAACAAAAATCCTAAAGTTCCAAACTTTAGAGACTAAAAGCAACGCCGAAGTCATCGTTAATGTAGCCATCCTTAGCTAATTTGTCTTAGCGCCAACGACCATGGCGTTTGAGTAACCTATTATAAACACCTACGTTAGCAGCGGCAGTAGCGCCTCATAATGCGAAACTATTTGAATAAGAAAACCTAATTGACAAAATGCATCCAATACTACCTCCCGGGCGCGGGTATATGAGATACCCGTGCTCCTTAAAGTATAAGAAGCTTTAGACCTTACAAAATGTAATGTACGAAAAAACTTAAGTGAAATGATAAATCAATACCAGCAGCCTGAACATATCTATTGAACAAGTTATATGGCCAGTCTTGGCCAGTGGAACAACATTCCATTTCTATAATATAATTCTTGCCCTTAGCAATAAACAGCTCAACATATTTATCGTCGGGAAAACTTAACATCTCAACAGCGTAAATAAGCTAGTTCATTAAACTGCGTAAAAGCCAGCGTAACTGTCACACAAACAGTGGTAGTGCGTAAGTCAGACAAACTAGCGTTAACTGATGCAAACTTTGACATATATTAAATATCATATCGGGAATGACAGGGCTAGGGTCTTTTTTAACTATCGGTTAAGACTTCTTTTAGCTGATTCGCAACTAAATAATCGGCAAAGGTTATGCGCCAAGCGAATACCGTACAGCGGCTTCTAAAGCTGAGTACGATGAATTACTTTGAAGAAAGGACTCTAAATAAGTAGCAACAGACAAATACTTAGATGGAGGAACGCTAATTTCCTTATAGCTAGCACCCCAAAACTCTAAACTTTTCAAAAGCTTTTGAATAACGCTCAGTAGTGGAATCCGCTTCTGCTCCTAAAACAGTGTAAAGGTAAACAACTTGTCAATCGACAAAGAACGACCCACGAATGTCGATAAAGCCCTAGCACCTGTAATAAACAAACAAAGAGAAAAATAAGTACAAAACCCACCTCTGCAATAATTATGGCGTATACATACATACCTATGTCATAAAACAAAGGTCCCAGTGGACCAAACAAAGTCCCAGTGGACTAATATATTTCCAAAATGTAAACAAATCAATAGAGTGAATTCGTATAACCCGTGTTTTATATGCTAATGAGCCGCGTTATATTCTAATAAGCTGTGTACAATAAAACAATAGACGTGTGATCGAAAACCCCAAACAAATGACTTTAATTCTCGTACATTCAGTACAGTATAGTACAGTTTACAGCATTTGCATTTACAGTCACTAGTATGCGTTTACAGTACCTCTTCTTTAATTTACTTTTACTTTATAAATTAGCCGATAGACGATTACAATTATTTTCGCAGACTTTGACAAAAAGAAACTGAGGAAAACAAAAACATATGTTACGGTTTAGTTTAATCTTATGGTTCAGTTTTCGCTTTCCTTTGCTCGAGTTTGAATATAAAACGCTAGACTAAAATCACAAATTAAGCTGGAATTTTGAGTCCCGACATGTTTATTGTTCTTTGTTTCGTTTTTTACAGGCTGTTATACTGAAATGCTTGAATTGTTACCTCTTGGTTTGAATTTGCATACGCTTAGCAATGCTTCTGCGAGATTTAAATTAATTTTATAACAAATAAAAAATCAGCCGTCTCAGTTCCCTTTGTTTTATTCTGCACAGCTCATTAGAATATAACGCGGCTCATTAGCATATAAAACACGGGTTATACGAATTCACTCTAATAATGAAAAACAGACAATGTGTATCGATACGTATCAAAGTCCCAGTGGACTAATGAGATACTAATACAAAATGCACATCCCAGTGGAAACAATGAATGGGGCAATACAACACTGTCCAAGACCCAGTGGACTAATGAAGTTTTGGTGCCATCAAATTTCAAAAAAACAACTAACACTGGAGTACAAAAGGAAGACGAGCCAAAACAAGTTTCTTTGTTTGCCCCTTGAACAAAAACATCGCTCCCATTTTAGAGGAACAAAATATCCACAACAAAAACTCTTAAACGCGCCGCTTTCCTGCATAAGATATGCCCAGAACACTGACGAAGGCCAGTACGAGACAATCAAACACCACGAGTCTGACAATTAAGAAAATGCATAAGGACGTGAGGAATTAAATATAACGAGGAAACAAGCCAACTGTTTTTCTCCCGACCCCAGTCAAAAGCTACAGAATCTACATCCGAACTCCCAGGTTGAAAAAACAATAAATAAAACCTAGGAACTTTAGCGTTAACAAATTGACAAAACAATCGACTGTACAAGGCCCCAGATGGAATCCACCGCCCGAAAATAAGAACGTTAACACTCCAATCGTCAAAATCTACAATTTTGCTCAAATAGTCTGCAATTTCATTCTCTGAACGCGGGATCCACTCCATATCAATGATAACATCACATTCCTAGGAAAGCAAAAAACTTTTCATTGCAATTTGTGCAGGTGAACCTTTTTTACTACCAGTCTTAACAAAAGCTGCAACACCCTGATTATCTTTATACCACTTCACATAACTTCCCCTAAGCAAATTTGCAAAACTCTACAAAGCGTGTATAACACATATATTAAGCTCTCTCCATGAAGAACTTTGTTTCATCTCAATTGCATCCCAGTTTTAGTGTGAAACTGGCTTACCGTTCATGGAGATAAAGGCAGCGTAACCAACCGCACTAGCGTCGGAATAAACAACCCGAGAAGATAAAACATGTTTCCTCCATATAGGTCTGGAATTCAGTCCAGTTATGCAACTGCCCGCGCCAAAATTTGAGTACTACAAGCACATCAGAGTCTAAGACTGCGTATCCCAGCCTCTTCTGTATTCAATTAACTGGTGCATAGCTTTAGTCATGAGCATACAAACATAACCCAAAATCATAAAATTGAGATAATTCTTCCCGTAACACGAGCAAAATACTTAGCAGAGACGCTCTTGCAAGACATAATTTCAACCACTTCGTCAAAAAACCCTGAAATCTTTTCCAAAAAATATCTAACCAACAAATGCCCAGAATGGGGACCCACTGACACTTATCTTTATTGGGAACAAACCCGGATTTGAAAAGATCCGACCTGACAAGTAATGCGTGCTCTTCGCATTTAGAAAAACCTTGGACCGCGAAAATGCCATCGTCCAAATAATCAACAATGCTGCTAGCGTTAGAACGCCAAGATTTAACTAACGGTCTCATGACTTTCGAAAACATATATGGGTCCACAGAAAGCCCAAACGGTAAAACCGTAAATTAGAAATATTTAATAACCCCTTCGAAAAACCCATGGGTGCGAAACCCAAAAATTGTTGATCAGGTTCAAAAATCTCAATATGACGATAGCCCACTTGTTACAAAGCTGCATCTCTATGGAATTCTCTTGACAATCATACGCGTGCAATCTCAAGCAAGAGTTTATTTAAAAACTCTTTTAAACGCTGAACTTCATATCAATTGCTTAATTTATAGATTAATTTTTCTATAGGTCAGATTTTAAGTTTTAATTAGTTTTTAATCTTTTTACCCATTTGTAAACTGTTTAACGTTTTAATACACGACCACATCAGCTACGCTGTATTTTTTATCGTGTTTAAATAAATGTTGTTGTTGTTGTTGTTGCCCGATTTAATATCAAACGAGCAAACCCAAGCGCAAGGCCTGACTAGCAAACACTGAAGAAACGATATAGCATCTTCAACTTAATCTTAAACTTCTTGACAAAAACATTTAAGTGCCCACGATCAAATATAAGCCTTTTCTTCCCATTACGATTGAACGTAAACTGACAGGGGATTAATAAACACCGGCGGAAATGTACACTCCAGGGTCACCCCACGACCGAAGGTATCTTATAACCTTTCTTAGTAACACTAAGGACAAATTGCCTAAGCCTACCCTTAACAATGACTGATTCAGAACCTTCTAAATAGTCCTATAACTACGTTCCAATAAGACTCTTTCTTCAACCCCAACCCAGACTGATAATGCAAATGAACAACAAACATTGAAATACTCATCCGTTCCAAGTCTGTTCAGCGCTTCACTACTTATTGACGGTAGCGTTGGACGTGCTTCGCAAGGCTCTGTTGCTGTAAAGGCAACTGTAGTTTGGGCAAAATGGCAAGTTTGCCAAATGCCCGAGCTGCCCACCGGTGAAACATGAAGTTGTCGGAAGGTTGACTGGCTGTCTGTTCCGAAACGACTGTGTCCGAAATGGCTGCTGAGGAAATTGTTTGGGGACGAAAAGACTGCGAAGCAGAGCGATGTAAAGAACTCCCAGCGGCCAAAGATGCCTCTTGAGGGAATTTACGGCTCTGAACAGTACTGCGATTTTGCTTACGAACACGAAGCTTGGTAAGCGCCCTTCTTTCAGCAGACCGAAGTTTCTTCTCATCCTCTGAATTGTCAGCTAACTCGTCTGATTCGTATTCTACGACCGCCGTTCAGCCTGTCGCCGGACTCTTGTCTGCAAACCGTATAACTTTGTTGCGTTTATTCAGCAAAGTTCTAGCGCTCTCCAGCGCCTTATTAACTGCGGCCAAATTGCCCTCCATCAGATGACTGGAAGCCGAGTCAAAAAAGTCTATCATACTCGAGTTGAACTGAAATTGTAACTTATTTCCTTTAAACCGAAACCCGCTGGAAGCCTTCGCTTCAGTCTTTAGTTTCTTGATTTCAAATTTTTGTCGCAAGTTCCTTCTGAGTGTTCGAGACCCGCTTGAAATCTGAAAAACTTTTGTCGAGCTTCGAATCGAGCAGACGGGAAACTAAACCCAACGTTTCTTTGCCGGAAAAGGCCACGCTCTTGAGTAGGTTCATCAAGCTTAACGATTGATGGTAAACGATCACTGCCCGTTTTATCCATAATTTACAGAAACGTAGCGAGAGATGCCGTCGGGTGACCTTGAAAACTGCGAAAACACCTTATATACCTATTAATAACAAATAGTCACGCACTCTGTAATACCGACACCTTCGTACAAGCACTAAAACAAGCGTGCATTCCTTAACGTGAGAAAATACATTTCATTATCCTGTTCCGTTTTGTTCGTTTACCGACAGACTGTTATAAAGTTGTACGAAATAAATCTAAGGCGGGAAAACATACATTAATTTTGTAGGACAAACATACTTTGGAGTACACGACGCATTACTAGAAGTGAAATAACGATTTTTTTTCACAAAAGAACGATAATTACACAGGATTTGGCGTAATATTGATAATCATGAAAAGAAATATTTGTTTTAATGCCATATTCTTTGAAGGTCTAACAGGAAAACTTAACCTCTTAGTTTCGTTTGCGAAGTTATGGTATACGAGGGAATCGATTAGAATAGGGGTCCACTGACTATGATGTTTGCACGCAGACACACAGCCGGGAGTGATTCATATCGAAAATAAAAATAGTAGCGGTTTGTGGAAAATTGAAGAGCCGGAACTAAATTCTTATTGACAAATTGATACCTTCAGTATAAATTATATGTTCAAAGAAACTAATGATTTTTAGATGCATTAAGGTTTTTAAATGAAATGTTTCGATTCTTGAAAAGCATTTCCCATGCATGTCATTTACATGTAACATGCATGACGACCACATAAGTTACTTACCGAATATGCTTGTACAGCCCATACCTTTAAATGAATTCGAACAGTTCCAACTTAAGCTGTCATCACAGCTAAAACAAAGACAGAGTTCCCTGCAGAAATTGAAGCCGCGACTTTCAAATGGCACTCCCCTGGTTTTATGTAACTGAATTGAAATGTTACGTTTGCATTGCTATTGTGTTTACCGATAAACACCTCATCTTCCGTGCATCAAACCGTACCCAGTGGAATCAGTTCCTATAGGTGTTAAAAAAAGAAAGATACTTCATACATGTACGTATAAATCGCAGTAAAATCCAAATGCGCAACTGTTAGACACTAGACACAGCCAGACTTCTCTCTCTCTTCTTTAGCCAGAGGTTCTCTTATTGATTCTTATTTTGATATTTCCGAGAAAACGTTGCTCAGAGAGCTGTTATCATGTACTGCAACTTTGTTTTGTTTCTCTATTTCGTCTTGTTCACTGAGTTACATTCTGTCTGGGCAATCATAATCATGACAACAAAAAAGATGTTGACCCTGCAGAAAGAGAAAATATGGTTACTTTACACTTGACCAAGTGTTTGATAGCCATGATTCATTCGCATTCAACATGTAGGTCCATTAAACTACCATCGAAAGGGTAACGATTGCATCTTTACATATTATAGTGTTACTCTTCCTGCAATGCACGGTTTTCTTTGCTTAACGTGTAGTGAAAATAATACATTAAGAGGAAGAAAGGTTAAATTATAAGAAAATTAAAACTAGCATTCTCTTTGTTGAGGAGTAAAGAGAGTATACTTTAATCTGATTTGAAGGATCCATTGCCATCCAACGGGGGACGGACAGGGATCTTTTAACGAAAAATTGTGCCCGGGACTATAGCTTAGCTTTGGCTGTTGATGACATTTATTGACATAATTTTGACCACAACGAAGTGGTCAAGTTTCACTGAGACCGGTTGCTAGCTAGGTTTGTTTTCTAGAACACACTAGAAGAAATATGCCCCGGTCACGACAACGTTAGCAAAATGCAGATATCATTTCGCAACTGCATACTTAGAATGTGAAGACAAGCGAAGTTTCGCTCTCTTGAGTGAATCAAGTAATAACATCCTTCAGAAGTTTGTTTGAAAGTGAACGTAAATTAACAAACACTATAAGATGATCGTGTTTCCAAAACTAGTGAATGCGAAGCAAAAGAAGAACCAGACAGAGTTATGAAAATGGGAATTAAAGAACAAGTCTTGCTCAAGTTTGCAAGTTAATCATTGTGTTTTCTTGGAAAAATTAGAAGCTATTGTTGTTACATTCCTAGGTTTCTTATCTCGAGTGGTTTCTTAGTATATGAAAACATCAATGAATAGTTTTTCAGTATACGTACAACAATTTAAAGCAAGCCATTACTTTGTTGATGCAACTGATATTTTCGTGAAACAGCATTGGCAGCAGACAAAGAAATAAATGGATTTGGTTGTATAAACACTTTGTCAAGTTGTTTTTTAGTTGCGGGTGCTGGCAGCTTGCCTTAGCTTTCACACAGTTTACTTTTTTTGCACTAAAACGATATGTTCACGCCGGGCCAGGAGCAAGCAAAATCGCGCCATTTCAAACGCGGTCATAAATTACTTTCTATGTTTTCATCCGATTAATCTAAAATTTTAGACCAGAACAGATCTCCTCATTACCGAGGTACGCAAGATTTTGGTTTTTCATTTTAACGTTTTTTTGGCGGGAAAATGACGTCACTAACTTTGCGCCAAAATTTAAATGTGACATTTTGAAACATTTCATTACTGATTCTGAAAGAGCATGTTTCCACGACTCCAAAACTGAAGAGATAACTGAAATATCTTAATTGAGTCTAAAGTTATAATCACTTGAACTTTCAATTTGTGCTATTTTTAGTAACAAAATGGCGGGAATTTCAAAATTCAATTAATGATATCTTTTTACTGAATTAAGACATTTCAGTTATTTCTTCAGTTTTGGAGTCGTGGGAACATGCTCTTTCAGAATCAGTAATGAAATGTTTCAAAATGTCACATTTAAATTTTGGCGCCAAGTTAGTAACGTCATTTCCCCCCAAAAAAAACGTTAAAATGAAAAACCAAAATCTTGCGTACCTCGGTAATGAGGAGATCTGTTCTGGTCTAAAATTTTAGATTAATCGGATAAAAACATAGAAAGTTATTAATGACCGCGTTTGAAATAGCGCGATTTTGCTTGCTCCTGGCCCGGCGTGGTTAGTACAACGCCATTCCAAGAGTTTTCTTAATCATTCCTTGTTGGGTGTCCCTGTTGTTTGTGACCACCAACATGGCCACCGTGGAATCCATATTTTATGCTGCAACGTGGTCAGTGTGGTTGGAATATGAGCGATATTCTGACGAAAACCACCCAAATAATGTGTTTCGAAATAAGAAATAAGAAAAAAGCAAATCTAAAGACAAAAAGGAAAATGATAATGGTGACAAAGACATTGGAACTGATCGATTATTTCATTAGAGTTCTAGAAGGTTCGATTACATTGGACAAGGATATATTGTATTAAATAAGTAGCCATGGAGGTTTATTGTTCTTGGACTCTAAACCTTGTTATTCCACTTATGTCCAGGATTGCAGATAATTAGATGCATGACAAATTTTGATATCCAACACGAAGTGTCCCATTAAGTCTAAGTGTTAACTATCTTTTTTGAAATGTAAGGTAAGCATTAGTGTTAGTGTTGTTTTTAGGTTAGGGTAAACGCACCTGTTTATCTTTACTTAAAGAGCAGAATTTAGGGGACACTTCGTGACGTTTTTTGTCTGTATTTTTGAAAACAAGTGATGTTGAAGTTGAGTAGAAGAGCAAGAGGACACTTTGTGGTGCTTATTAAATTTGTCATGCATCTAATTATCTGCAATCCTGGACATAACTGTGTTATTCTATAAACTTTATTCTATAAACCTTATTAAACCTTATTCTATAAACCTTATTACTCGTGGCGAAGCACACGAGTTATAAATCCGGCGTTGACTTTTCTTGTTTTTTTTTTTCGTGTCGCATTAGCGCATGCAAATTTATGCACGCATGTTTAAGTCTATATAGACGACTATATGGCTTTCGGCCATGAAATACATACCGTAAAATCTCTCCGTTTGTGTACTCGAGAAGCAAGATAAAGAACTACTGCGTAAAACTGCACACTTTCAAGACAATTCAAGGCGTTCATGGATGGATAGGACCGTTTGATATTGTGTTCGCCGCTTATTCCTGTGGGATTTTTGCTCTGGCAAGTTCTGTGTTTTATATATTAAACTTGCCATTTGCTTAGCGATCGAGCTCCGGGTCGAGCTTAAGTGTCAGCTACTGAATCTAGTGAATGCAGTGTAGTCTTACTTTTAAACCCGTGTATACGTGAAAGCATGATGAACAGGTTATCGGCAAGGGTGTTTAAATAAAATTCATTCACTCACTCACTCACTCACTCACTCACTCGCTCCTTCCATCAGCTGTAAACTTAGTGAGCAAATGCTTTGTTACGAACACGTTTCGTAACAGGAATTCAACGTGAATCCAACGATAACAATAATTAATTTGATGTAAACGAATATAGACAACAATAAGCTTACATATGTTTCGCATTTGGAGTTTTTAGTGCAACATTAAAATCGATCTAAAAGGATTTTGCAACCTAAACACGCGTTCTGATGCGTATCTAGCTTAAAATAGTAAAAATTAGTTCGTAGGTAGTATGTGCTCTTGGACAGCGCAGTGATTGAATTTGTGGCTTAGTCCCGGACGGCACGAGTTCGAATCTCCATCAAGTCCTCTTTTTTTTCCATTTTATTTTCTTTTTTCGAACTGGACATTATGAAAGTGATGTACTTTTTTTTTTCGTTCGTCAAAAATCCTTAATTTAATTTAAAAAAATATAAATCGAACTGTGTTAGTGTGAAAACGTATTAAAGCTTACGGCAACATTGCGTTACGAGTTACGCGTTAGCATTTCTTCTTCTCGGATTGGCTCTTAGGAGCCTTTGATTAGATATAATTTTAAGCTTATGTTTCTCTGTAAAAGCACTCAAATCACTTGGGAATCAATGCTGCAATGAGTTAAAGGCGCCACGAGTTCAAGCTGTGTACAGCTTCTTGTTATTCTATAAACTACAGATATTCCTTATATTTGGCAAGGATTTGGGACAGAACATAAATAAGTGCCACGGGCCTCAAGTGTATAGCTTTCTGATCGTCTCAAGGTTCATTAACAGCAGTGTTTATTCTACAATAAACTTTAACTTGTAGTTTCCACTGTAATCTAGAAATCCACGAAGGATCCTTGGTTGGGGAAAGGGTATAGTCTGTTTTGTTAACAGTATGAGGTACAAAAACAGTTATTGATTTTCAGGAAATTTTTTTTCAAATAATTATACAAAACTGTAGTGACATTGAAAAGTTATTACCCCGTACAAATTAGTTTTCGAAGTTTTTTCGAGTGAGGCTACCGAAAAAAGTGCTTTAACCATGTTTCAAACTGACCTATATCGGAGAGTAGACAACTGAGGAAATTGGGAAAATGAAGACACACGAAGTTTCGCTCCCTTGAGTGAATCGAGTAATAACATTCTTCAGAAGTTTGCTTTAAAGTGAATGTAAATTAACAAGCATTACAAGATGATCGTGTTTTCAAAACTAGTAAATGTGAAGCAAAAGAAGAACCAGACAGAGTTATGAAAATGGGAATTGATGAAAAAGTCTCGCTCAGGTTTGGAAGTTAATCATTGTATTTTCTTGGAAAAATTAGAAGCATCTCTAGTAACATTCCTACGTTGCTTATCTCGATTGGTTTCTTAGTATGTTAAAAAAAAAAACAATTTAAAGCAAGCCATTATTTTGCTGATGCAACTGATAATTTTTCGTGAAACAGCATTGGCAGCAGACAAACAAACACTTTGTCATGTTATTTCTTAATTAGTCGCTGGTGCTGGCAGCTTGTCTAATTTCTATTGTTTTGAAGAAATGACCTTTCCATGAAAAGTTGATCTAAATTGTAATTCGAAATTCCTAGAACCGATTAATTTGTTTTTTGTAAATAATGTTGTGTTGTTCTTTTATTTCTGGGAAATAAAGCAGTTAAATTAATCGGAAAAAAACTCGCGTAGGTACTTTTTTGTTTCACGTTACAATTACGTTTAACGAATGTTGTTGGCATGTTGTTCACCTCCCCTTCCCCCACCTCATAAGAACATGTTGCTTTCCTAGAACAAAAGAAAAAGTCATCATAAAAAGCCGACCGTCATACAAGCTCGGGATGTTTTCGTCGTCAACGATCAAAGACATCATTTGCATCCAGAAACCAGAAGGTGTAGGCGATTCACGCGGCAGTGACTTTGCCTGTGTTTTTGCAAAAGGTCTTACAAAAGACAGTTTTTGATGCCCTTACATATTGTTTTAAAGCAGCCTTGATCTTAATGTATATATGCGAATGTCGATATGTATATACGATACTCGAAATGTCAATGTGAATTCTGATGTTTATAAGCAAGTGATAATGCATATATACGAGTACTTCTAGCTACTGATCTACTTTTATCATCGCTATGTTCTGAGAGGTCTTTTATTTAGAAAAAGAACTTGATTTAGGTTATCAGTATTATATATTATTTTTCCAGCAGATTAATCGTAAGATGCTGAATAAAGCTTTATGCACTATCAATCATGGGTGCCACGATCACCATTAGGATATCCAGTACCATGTATACTGTTTTGGATTAAATTTGATCTCAATATATGCATTATAAAAATCACAAAAATCACTTCGATCATTAATCGTAAATTTACAACCCGTTTTTAACTTGTGACTGTTCATTACCAGGTAAACGAATAACACGGCCACCAAGTTCAAATCCTACCATTTCATTTCGTTGTAAAAATTAAAAATTCTTTGGAAAGGCATTTGTAATATTTTATTGTTGGATAAACGGGTCAATATCATGTCTGTTCTTTCTTTTTGTTTTTGATCTTGGCATTGGTGTTTGTTTCGTTTAGTTACCTCTAATATTAGCTAATTTTCTCATTATCAAATCACCACTTTTTTCAGAGATTTTTTTACCTATTCGTTCTCCAGTATGTGAAATACCTGATTCTTTTTAGCAATAGGTTTAGCAAATGTTTTGAAAACAGAATATACAATGCTATTCATTCATATTGTCTACAATAATACCTGATCCTTTCTTCCCATTTTTGGGTGATAAAAACGTTTCCATTCATATATGGTTTCATTATATTATTATATTACACAATTTTCTAAAATAATAATGAAAAAGCTGTATGTGCTTCATTCAGATCAACAATACGGGTTTACCATCTGCAATATATATTCACATGCTGCTGATTGTTGTTTTATTCCCCGGGTTATACGATACTGTGTAAGGTTTAACAGTAAAGCTATAACTAGGTATAAGCACACTGGTTCAAAAAGAAAATAGAATATCACTTTCTTCACCATCAACCAGTCATTTATTAAATGACAATGTACGTTCAACATATATGTATCTTGACTTTGATTAGGTACTCTAACACCTAAATTAGTAGCATTTTCTAAGATAGTTTTGTCAAATCCTATCGATGTATCAAAATTAGTATGTGTCAAATGGAGTTGATAATTTTAGTTCAATGTTATTGAATTCTCGATGTTGAATCATTAAACTCTAAATTTATCGGAGATAAATCTTCTTTCCCAGATTCTTTTATGACAGTTTCCTCTTGAATATGCTGATTGATGTCGATACATTCCCATACACCTGCAGGAAAAGTAATATCCTGAATTGATGTACCACCATCTTTACTATATTTTATTAATTGATTGTTGTATCCAGAATTGATATAATACCAAGTAAATGACATATTGATGATATGGTTAAGACCCGAATGACATATTGTGAATTACTGTTTAGAATAATTGGCCTTACTTTTAAATTTTGTTGTTAACTTTGCAGGTCTATTATTTCCAATGTCTTAACTGTTTAAGATGATAAAAAAAAAAAAACATTTCTCTATCCATATTTGTACTAATATATTAGATTAAATCTTAAAATGTTGTTTTTATAATTGATTTCGATGTTGTTTATTCATTTATTTATTTATTTATTGATGGATTTAATAAACCTTATGCATGTTTACGTCAGACTAGCTAATTTCACCCCCATGTCTCAATCTCATCAATGTATTCTCAAAGAAGCAAAGTTGAAAAGAATACCCACTCAAAAACAACGTGAACTTGTTAAAGGTTTGCAAGGAATTTCGTACAAACGAGGTTTGGTAGTGAATTTTGGGCTGGTGACGTCATCATGCATCAGGCCTATTAATTATTAATCAGTTTAATAAGTTCCATATTTTTCTACTCCCTATGTTTTATTGGTTTGGTTTCGTTGTAGCACAGATTTTTTCGTTGTATTCAAATATTTTTCATCAAATTGTTGCATTATTATTGCCCCAATTGCAGACTTGAAAGCAGAGCGTGTTTGTTTTAGATTAAACAGAAATAAATGGTTTGAGTTTATTATTCTGGTTAGCCAGCAAGCAAGCTCTATCCTTTCTTCTCTCTCTCCACCCCTCCCCCTCTCTCCTTCTCCTTTAAGGCTTTCCCGGAAACCAAACAACCGGTTAAATTGGAAACAACTGTCAGTGAGCGCGTACTCTTCACAAGCGATGTTTGGTTGTCAAGATCTTCGAAATGTGCAGCGAAACTTATATCGAGGTGTTGCAGTGGCTTTAGACTCGCAAAATAGTATAGTTTGTGTAAGTATCGAATTTATTGAATTCACTATTACGGCCTAATTTTATTGTAGTTTGATTCCATCTAAAATTCTATAAACGCATCTAGGTCAGGTTTCAATACTGTTCCCGTCAGTGCCTCCAGACGGATTCTAAGTAGTAACTAGCAGGGATAGTCCCTCTAAGTTTTGTTGCTGAGTTCTATTTACATCCAAAAATGATGTTGTTGCAGATGTGGCGGGTTTCGAAATTTCAGGAAGATACAGCTAGCTGAAGGTACGACACTCGTCTGCTTTAGTTTTAATTTTTAGACTATCCGTTCCTTCGTATTAAGAAAGCTGTAACCAGTAACCTAAATTTAAAACACTTAGCTGTGATGAGCTGAAAACAGTGAGCATTTGTTAATCTACTACGTCGAAATACAGAAGAAATATTTCGGTGGTTTAGCGAAAAAAGTATATTGCGTTTTTATATTTATATTTCACATTGTCGTTACTGACAATTTCTGCCTACCAAGATCATAGATTAGGCACAAAATATAGAAGCGCGTAAATTTTTTGCTAAGGATATTTGACATTTATCGACGGGAGATCGTACTCTGACTTTGCGAAATGTTTTGGAGGGAGGCTGCACATATTCGAAATTTCGCAGCAGTTGGCTTCGGAATAGAACGTCGCCATATACAAATATATATTTTAAAACTCGCTTATGATCCTGTTTCGCTTTGTTCGTTTACCTACAGACTGTTATTTAGTTGCACATAATGGATCGAAGGCAGAAAACATAAACTTGTAGCACAAACATAACTGGAGTTCTCGACGTATTACAAGAAGTTAATAAGCGACCTGTTCACAAAAGATATGTAACCACAATTTACACACAGGATTTGGCGTATATTAATATTGATAATTATGAAAATAAATTATTGTTTTAATGCCGTATTCTTTGAAGGTCTAACAGAAAAACTTAACCTCTTAGTTTCGTTTGCGAAGAAATGCTATACGTCGGGGGAATCGATTGGAATAGGGATCCACTGACTATAATGTATGCATGCGGACACACAGCCGGGCTGGGAGTAATTCATATCGAAAATAAATATAGTAGCAGTTCGTGAAAAAAATTAGCCAGACTTCTTATTGAATCACATTTTGAGACTTCCAAGAAAACGTTGCTCAGCCAGCTGTTATCATGAACGGCAACTTTTATTTTGTTTCTCTATTCCGTCTTGTTCACTAAATATTCTGTCTCGGCAATCATAATCATGACAACAACAAAGATGCTGTTTCTGTAGAAAGAGGAAACGTGGTTACTTCATGATGACACTTGACAATAAAGAGTTTGACAGCTTTTTATGATTCCTCATTCATTATTAATACATGTACAATTACAAAGTTATGGCGTTCGCAATTGTATGCCTTGAATAAAAAATATGAGCAATATTTCGGTGGTTTAGCATCCTGCGCATTCAGATAAGGCACAAAAAATAGAAACGTAGATTATAAGGTAAGGATATTTGATATTTCTCGACGAAAGATCGTAGCTAAGATGCAAGTTTTTGCGAAGTCATGTTAAACGAGGATGATCGATTAGAATAAGGGTCCACACTGTAAGGGATGCACATGCAGGGAATAATTTCTATCGAAAAATTAGTTTCATTTGGAGCAAAATTAGAAAGCGCGAATAAAATTGCTATTAAATTCATACCTTGAAAAGCGTTTGCCATGCATATCATTTATATTTAACATGACGGCCACATAAGCTACAAATTACCGAATATGCTTGTATTGCGCCTGGCTTTAAAAATAAACGAATAGAACGTCTAACTTGAGCTTTCAGCACAGGAAATGAAGCTGTGACTAACAAATCGTATTCAGCCTGGCTGAATACGATTTATTAGTCACGGCTTCATTCACGAAGGCGAAACCAAAATCGTCCTTGCACCGACAAACCTCGAAACCTGTTGGTTAATTGTGCGCTCCGGGCTTCTTCTAATCCGGCAATGCTTTTGCCACCACATGTGAGGCCCTGTTGGGGTTTTTAGGATTATGGATTATTGGGGGTTTTTAGAGAAGGGATACGGATTATTGGCCACTAAATTTAAGGATTACGGATTATTTGCGTCCTCATTTTAAAATTACGGATTATTATCGGTCATTATCACATACGGTTTCTTTTTACACAAAAAAGGATAAAAGGTCATAAAGAAGAGGTAAAAGTCATACAGAGAACGACAAATATTTATCTCCAGTGGCCCCTCCGGTGCTCCTAGTCAACATTCTGAGCCCGCGATCCCTCGCGGTGGTAGTCGCCAATCGCTAAGTCTTCTGGGTAATATACTCAAGATGGCGGGTAGTTGAGAATTCACTGACTGAAGGTGATCAAAGGTCAACAAGGCAAAAAGGACGCTAAAATGAGGTCAGAATCTACAAGCGCAACACCACGGGAAACCACAACCGACAGACTTGACCTCTAGTCCGTTGCATGTATGCGGGTTTTGAAAGATTTTAAAACTCAGTCTAAACTAAAATCCTCCTTAATAAACGGCCAAATATAGAATACTCGTTCAAAACATCTACATGTAGATGGAACAAATGACATTAAAAACATGAGGTAAGAGTCGTGCAGGTCTGCCAACCCCATTTTACACTCAAATTCTCATAAATACACCTGTTCAAAGGTCACAGCTCACAGTTACACCGCCCCTATGATTCTTTAAGGTTGCGGAAATGCAACCCTTGACATGCCTGATATATAGTACATAAGTCAATTCACGTGACACAAAAGGGTAATTAGGGTTGCTTACAGAGAGCTACATTGTAAAACTGCCAAAGAAAGGTGACCGCCGGGAGTGCAAGAACTACAGAGGAATATCCTTGATGTCAGCGGTAGGGAAGGTGCTGAACAGAATTATCCTGCTTCGTCTTCAAGGGGCTGTGGACGCTACATTGAGAGATCAGCAGGCTGGCTTCAGGAAGGACCACTCCTGTATCGACCAAATAGCCACACTTAATAATCATCGAGCAGTCAATTGAATGGAACACTTCTCTTTACGTCAATTTTATCGACTTTGAAAAGGCTTTTGATAGCCTCGATAGAAGTGTTCTTTGGTGCCTAATGAGACACTATGGCATACCGGCGAAATTCATTCGAATCATCAAAAACACCTATGATAAGATGACTTGCAAAGTCCTTCACGCTAGTGGATTGTCAGATAGCTTCACGGTCAACACTGGGGTCAAGCAAGGTTGTTTGATGGCACCGTTTTTGTTTCTACTTGCTATGGACTGGATCATGAAGGAAACAACTAGAGAACAGCGAAATGGCATCCAGTGGAACTTATTGGAGCAACTTGAAGATCTAGAGTTCGCTGATGATATCGCCCTGGTGTCAAGTAACAACCAACAAATGCAGGACAAAACAGCATGGCTAATAGCTAATTCCATCAAGTTAGGCCTGCATCCGAATGTGAGCAAGACCAAGGTTATGAAGGTCAACTGCACCAACAACAGACCAGTTAAAATGAGGGATACCATCTTGGAGGAAGTAACATCTTTTGTCTACCTAGGCAGTGTAGTCAGCATTGAAGGAGGTTCCGATGAAAATATCAAGGTCAGGATAAACAAAGCCAGAGTAGCTTTCAACACGCTGAGGAAAGTGTGGTCCTCCCCCTTCATCTCACGGAGAACCAAATTTCGAATTTTCAATACCAATGTGAAAGCAATCCTCCTCTATGGCTCAGAAACTTGGAGAACAACTAAGCAAATGACCCAGAAATTACAGTCCTTCGTCAACAAGTGCCTTAGGCGAATTTTAAAAATCAGTTGGACAGACAGGGTAACGAACGAGAGGCTGTGGGAGTTAGCAGGCGAGGAACCAATCGTAACTCAGATCTCAAGGAGAAAGTGGAGATGGATAGGTCACATCTTAAGAAAACCGGCTAACAACATCACCCGGCAGGCGCTACGTTGGAACCCCCAGGGCAAGAGAAAGAGGGGTCGCCCCAGGAACTCTTGGAGAAGGGATGTAGAGTCCCAAATGAGAAACTGGGGCCACACTTGGAACACCTTAGACAGGATTGCCCAGGACAGAAGCCGATGGAGAACGGAAGTGGTCAATGGCCTATGCTCCACCTGGAGCTAAGGGCAATCCATCCATCCACAGAGATTCCAACCCTCCCGTTTTGGCCGGAAACGTCCCGTTTTTGGCGATCATTTCCAGCCTCCCGTTTTCATTCAATATTCTCCCGTTGTTTGTAACTTTCCTCTGGCAAAGGAAGATAATGTGTTCCCTGCTTCACTAGTCTTCACTAGCACGATCCTTTGTTGTTTTTTCTGTGGTATCTCACGCATTTTTTCAGATACCACGCAGCTCTCAACAACCTCTAATTTCATTGGACCCCTATATCACGCAGCTCTATTGTTTTCAGGACTAGGGTCCATTGTTGTGTTGTTTGTTCTATTGTTCTCTCAGCAAATCAGAGAAGACCTTGTAAGAGCTACGTACTGCCCCCATTTTTACCATTGGGGCATCCTAGCATGAGCCCGCGGTTTTTTGGGCGGGGTAATGCATTGGATTGCCTCGACTTTGGGCGAGGTTTGCCTTTGTTCGTGGTGTTTTTTTTCCTCAAAATGCAGGAAAAGGCATCTTAGTGGCCTTTATTTTTAAACATTTCCTGGGGGAGCATACCCCCGGACCCCCTAGTAACTCATGCCTTTGGCCCTCGTAGTCGCGGCTTCGCCGTACCAAAAACCTTTCTTTTTTTCATTGCCAAGGGTTGAAATCTCTGTTGCTATAAATATATTGTTTTAGAATTTTCTTTTAGGGATATTTTTTTTTACAAAACTGGGATACGGATTATTTCCAAAATTTATCCAGGATTATGGATTATTCAGACCCCCCCCCCCCCCCCCTAACGGGGCCTCACATGTACACGCGGTATAAATACTCTCAACATCGAACGGGAGTGGGACAGGGACATTCTTAGCGGAGCTCTGCGGGCCGAAGGCCCGCGCGGAGCGCCATACTCATAGAACCCATGCCGTCATTTTTCATGGTCATGACCAGCGGAATGTTTCACGGGCGCGTGTCCGTCCGCCGCCCTCCCCCGGCCCGCCGTGTTGGGCATTTTGAAACGAAAGCGAGGCTTTGATTTTCGCGCCTTCGCGCAGCTACATGGCGAATGTCACGTCAGCTTGGTAAACACGTTAGTTGGAGCTGTGTTTAGCGGAGAAAACTGAGAAAACCGTTTAAAAGTCGTTATTTCCCTGCATTTTCGCGGTTTGCTACTTAAGACAGGTTTCACAATTTCTCGAACAGTGGTCAAGACCGCATTTGAGGCTGTGTGACTCTGCAAATCAAGCGTTTTTGGAGGAATATAGAGCTAAGTGTTTTTTATATTACGGAATCCAGTACCACAGGAGCGGAGAAAACGGACACTAAAACTCTCGAACGTTATGAATATGACGGCGAACAACCTTTGCCGGAGAGGAGAAACACTGGACATCGGACAAACAAACATAAGCAGAAAAGCAAGTAACGTCTAAATGTGATTTGCAAAAATTGTTTAGTTTAATAATAAGACTTAAGCTTAAGCTTAAGTTAAATGTGTTAATTTTACCAGAAGAATTTTCTCCAAGTTTTTGCATTCAGAGCTAAATTTACAACTTTGAATATCCGTGGTTTTGGCAATGAAGCGAAACAACGCTCTGTTTTTGATTTTGCGAAAAATTCCCGTTCTGATTTTATTTGTTTACAAGAACCTTTAGCGACAAGACAAAATGCGATAAATTCTCTGACAGCTAAATGAAATGGCGCGGTAAAAGTTTCTGGTCGCCCGCTCT
The DNA here is from genome assembly GCA_022457155.1 of Cladopsammia gracilis. Taxonomy (NCBI): domain Eukaryota; kingdom Metazoa; phylum Cnidaria; class Anthozoa; order Scleractinia; family Dendrophylliidae; genus Cladopsammia; species Cladopsammia gracilis. The sequence goes on from JAJGOT010000941.1 coordinate 19,676, forward strand.
TGGTAAACAAGGCGGCGTTGCCATTCTTGTCGCTGAAAATACTGATTTCAAATGTTTACAATGGAAAAAAGATTCTTCTGGTAGAATTGTTAGTGTTTTAACTGAACTCGACGACACGAAAATTAATTTGGTTTTATACTTATGCACCCACGAATCCAAGTGAACGTACTTTTATGACACAATTCATGAATATTTTTTCCGAACTCTTTTAAAATTATTGCTGGCGATTTTAACTGCATTGAAAACGTTTCTGATAAGCTTGGAGGAAATCCTACAATTTCCATGGATTTGAAAGATCCGCACAGTGTTCTCTGGCGCAAAAAAACACGGCCGACTGAAAAATACAATGCACATGGTAATAATGCGGATAAAACTATCGGTACACGTTTGGATAATTTTTTTATTGCTCAGGACTTGTATGATTCCTTTTTAAAATGTGAAATTTTGCCTTGTGTTTTTTCCGATCATGATTCTGTTGATTTAAGCCGCAATTTGCATAATGCATTTTCCCGTGGACCAGGACTTTGGAGGCTAAATTTAGAATTTGATATTTGCGATATGATCTCAGAAATTATTAAGAAACATGCATTGTACTGGAAAGCATTTACTTCCATTCAAGCTTTGTAGGATTTTCTTAAAGAATCTATAAAATTAGTTGCTATAGATTTGGTCGAAGTAAACAACGCATATTAAGTTAAATCGCGATATTAAAAGGCCACGCAACTATAAATTCTTTGATCGAAGCTAAACGGGCTCTTATTGAAGGAGATAGCTCAGCGAAAACTACCATAGAAACGCTTGAAAGAGAAATTCGGGCCATTAATTTGTCCCAAATGAGAGGAAGCCAAATTCGTAGCAGAGTCAAATGGCTTGAAGAAGGTGAAAACTTACCAAATTCACGTGCTCAGAAAAATACTGTTCAATCTATTTATAACTCCGCCGGTGTTGAAGTCTTTTCACAAGATTCCGGCCCATTTCGATTTTTTCCCTAATTTGTACTTGCAAGAACCTGTTAATTTAACAGTCCAAACCGAATTTTTGAACAAACTTGTAAACAGATTAAGTGAGAGCGAAATTTTATCCTGCGAAGGATTTTTATCTTTGGCTGAAATTACCCACGCAATGCGTGGACTTTCTTCAGGGAAAACCCCCGGTTCAGACGGATTACCTCAACAATTTTTCGCTAAATTCTGGGATCTTTTAGGCCCTATTCTGTTCGAAATTATAAATTTAGTTTGGAAAATAATTCTCTCAGTGATTCAATGCAAGGAAGCGTGACTAGATTACTTTACAAGAAAGATGATAAGAAAAACCTCAAACAATGGTGACCCCGCCATTTCGCTACTCAATGTTGATTACAAAATTTGTTCAAAAGCTCTTACAAACAGACTTTCAAAATTGTTACCCTCGATTATTTCAAGAAGATCAAACTTGTTCCGTCCCAGGTAGGACGATTTTTGAGAATTTATTTCTCTTGCGTGACACTCTAAAATATTATATAAATATTACCAATGAAACTGGTATCTTGCTGAATATTGATCAAGAGAAAGCCTTTGACAATTGACATGGTAGAAAAACATTGGAAAACTTTTTACCAATGTTTTAAGTCGTTTTGGATTTGGCCCTAATTTCCTGCGGTGGATTTCTACATTATACTGTCAAGCAAATATGAAAATTATAGTTAATGTGTTTTTGACCAAAGAAATTCCACTCGAGTGGGGGGTGAGGCAGGGAGATCCCCGGTCTCCACTTTTGTACATTTTATGCGCAGAAGTTTTGGCGACCAGTATAAGAAAGGATGATACTATTGAAGGTTTTCTCATTCCAGAAGCCTGAGGAAAGCGTTTTAAAATTCGCCAATAAGCAGATGACTCCACATGTTTTGTAAAGGACATTTTTTTCTTTAGACAAATTGTTTACCTTTATACTTCACAAATACGAGACAGGTACAGGGACTAAATTAAACGTGGCAAAGAGTACAGAAGCCATGAGGTGCTCACGTCCGGACACTCCTTATGGCCTCCTTACCACGCCTTTCCAAGCTAGTAGATTAAAATTTGAACCTGTGAAAGGTTGTGGGGTGTTTTCACTACCACCCTATCGGCACTACTCATTAGTAGGTTTTTAGTTAATGTTAAGACTATTTTCTTTTTCATTAAGACCATACTTTATGGTATATGGGTTTTCGAAATAAAGCAACTTAAATTTTCACAATGGCACCGAGAACTCTTGGGACACTGAAGGGACAAAAGGAATAACATCACAACACAGTTGCAAATTGCCCCCCCGGGGGGGGGGGGGGGGGGGGCTGGGACTCTGAGACCCTTAACCTATACTAGACCATTTTAGCTGCATTTTGCAACCCTATGCTAGAATAAACACCGAAAAATCCTACCCTATCCTAGACCTTTTCTAGACTCACTATTTTGCAGAAACTTGTTCACTATCACAGTCTAAGATACCAGGGGTCAGTAAAAATGTCGTACAGCACACCTTACCAATTTTTCCATTTGCCAGTAAACCTCGTCTAGACTACTTTTGTGGAAAATGATACCCTATTCTAGACCAAAAATTTCGGATTACCATACCCTATCCCAGACTAAACTGCTTGAAAACCATACCCTTGACAGCGGCACATACCTATATAGCTCATATATGGGAGTACCCCCTCCCCCCGGGCAAATTGATTTCTCCCGAATGACCAAATAGAAATTTTCTGCTTTGTGGTGTCATCCGAATATTTGTGAAATACAACAGTCAAAGCTTGTGACTCTATAAATAATTTAGCTACTGGCAACTCATCATTCAATACCAGAAATGACTAAAGTAATCATGTGCAAACCAGAAAGGACTTTCAAGTGGACCAAACGACCGGAAATGAACTTTATAAATAATCCTTTATGGACTATAGACTTTCAAGTGACTCATGTAAACCGGAACTGACCTTGTATTATTGTAACCGGAAATGACTAGATTTATAACGCAGGATGCTTTGTAACCGGAAATGACTAGCCTCTCAGGATAATATTCTAAACTTTAGGGATTTGTTATTGATGAATAAAACATTTTAAAAGGAAAAAAACACTTTTGTTGTGTTTAGCGGAGAAAACGGTTTGCAAAATCGTTTTCCCCTGCTTTTTTTCGCGGTTTGCTACTCAAGAGAGGTTTCACATTTCAGAAACAGTGAGCTTTTGTGGAATTTGTGCAGTCTAAATGCACTGTGCAGACGGTAGCGTAATAAGCTTACTGTTTTTGAGAATTGCTAAAATTGAAAAATAGCCTGGTCGTCAATCTTAATTCTAATTATTCTTGTGCTTCCGACCTTTCACCTTGTTAAGCTTATCATCATCGTTTCTGTTCAGAGAGCTCCGCTGTTAGGCTAAGCCTATCTATATATATTATTAAGGCATGGCTCCAATTCTTTTTTTGGGCGTGGTTACCAAGCCCCGAGCAAGCCCTGGGAAAATAAAGATGGCGGCCAAGTGGTGTCGTATGTCGCGTTCGCAGTGTTTATATCCCGAGCAGTCTAAAAGGTTTTCGCGGTAGCTTACTCGTGTCGGCTAATACAAGAAATGGTAGGGTTTTACGTTCTCTTCTCTGGCGATTAATTGGGAAGGTGTCTTATTGACTTTACCAATCGTTTGTACGCTTTGAAGGAGGAAGCCGAACTCTCTACAGATGCTGCTCTGACAGTCGAACGGCCGGTAAGGTTTGTTCACATTGTTTTCGTTTTCGTCCAAGAAACTCTGCTTGTTATCGTAACATATAAAAGTATATATCCAAAACACACTCTACATTACTTTCATAATAATCATTTCAAGGTTAAATGACTTGTTGTGTTTATGTTTGAAATTGATTTATTCCGATATTCTCCCAACCAGTTCCTCTCGTTTTATGATGCTTTGTGTGGAGAAGACACATCGCAAAGTTTTCAGGCCTTTTTAATTATAGCTTGTTTGAGTAAATTGTGAATCTATATCATTGTATGTTTGCAAAGGAAATAATATTGTCCCAGCTAGGCACATTGATGTACTCTGAATTCAATTCATTATACAAACTGTCATACAAAAATTGCAGTGTATATGAAGATTTTAGCTAAAACCTTCTGCTAATATATTATTACTTGCATTAATCACTTATATTTTGAAAGCATTTATTAGTTCCTTCTGTTGATTTAAATGCCAATAAATGGTACAGTAATAATTTAATACACTTAGGCATAAAGTTATCTTTACCAAAAGACTGGGCATAAAATTATGCACATGGAGACCACATTTGCTTATACTGTATAATTTACTGTGCACATGTATAAGCCAACGTTTTGAAGACGTAACACCGGATGCTTTTCACATGTAAAATTTTGGTTTGTGAGACATTAGAGGCATTTATAGGTAAATCTATCATTTACATGTAATTAATAATGAGCTGGTCTTTTCCATTATTTTCAGGCATATTGTGCATTTAACTGTGAACATGCAATTGATTGCATGGCTGAATAGTGATATAGTGGATACAGTGGACACTGTTTTTTTACACATATACATTGGACTTGTTCAAGCTTATACTTTTATCCTGGATACATTATGTACATTATGTAATGATGTAAACTCAAGCTCAACTACGTGGAAACAGAAAGGTAATTCCTTTCCTCAATTGTTGTTGTGTGTGATTTGGCTCTGCACTGACTACCTTGATTGTTTGTATCCTTGAATCACATAAATTTCTATTATTAATTGTTTTGTTTATAATCAGCTTAAGATTGGTTTACAGTTGCAGAGACTGGGCCAACTAGGATTTTTATGTACATCCTAAGGTTACCATTCACTTGCTTTGAGATAATCATTTTTGCTTTATTAGCCTGTATTCGTGTTTGCACTCTTCACACTTTCCAATAAATTATTTATGCAAACACAAATGCAAGCCAAGTGTAAGGAAATGGGCATTTTCGCACCAGTGCTAAAGGGAATTTGCATTTTATGCTCACACATTTGTTTGTTTAATATATGTTTGCACCATTTACATTTGTGCCCCATGCATGAGTCAGCCTTTATTGTGTATACTTGTATTTACTGTACATGTGCCCTGGTACATGCCTTTTCTACAAGTGAACAGTAATATTCCAATATTTGAGAAGTTCATCACATAGCATAAGTTTGTTGTAGATGGAATATTGCCTCTTGTCTTGCTTCACATCGCTCAAGGTTGGCTCATGGAAGTCATGCTTAAGGCAATATTCCATCTCCCAGCTCTTATGTTCTTTCTTGAGTGACGTGTGCTTGGCAAGGATCTTTGTTTGCATTTGAGCAAGCAGGTTTTCGTACTTCTCATTGTGGAAATTACTGTTCGGGTGACACTTCAGGTTGTTTCTAGCCTGATCCAACTGGTGGACATCATCTGTCTCTCCCACAATTATAGCAATGGTCTTGCACAACTTTGTAGCAATTTGCCTTGTAGATAGAGCTTGACTCGAGTTACTACTTGACAGGGTGTTTTGGTGCTCAGAGCTGCTTAAATTGAGAGGCTGGCAATCACTGGGAGAGGAGGATGGAAGAACAGCTGCAAGTGTCCTTGTGAGCTCCTGGATACTTGTGCCTTCATCATGGTCATCAACATCAAGACAGGGTCGATTTTCATCTTCAGTTACAGGCTCTAGGCTCTCTATTTCCTCTTCAATATCATCATCATCATCGTCATCATCATCACTGCAATGCTCACCTTCACATTGTTGGTCAGTTGTTGGGTTGGTGATGCCATTTCCTTCCTCCTAAAATCATCATTATCATCGTCACCATCCTTGCCTTCATTGTTGTCATCCAAGAAGTTGGTGTGGATAACTTGAATGCAGTCACCATCTTCTCCATACACTCTGATGACTCTGTGAGGAATAATTATTGCCTCATCAGCAAGACACATCTCCCAACATTGCTCGAGGTGCTGTTCTTCCAATTTTAGATTGCTTGACCGAAAATGGTGGAGTGGAGGTCCTTCAGGTCTGAAATCGGGCTCATCTGGGCCATCAAGAAATTCCACTCCAGAGAGAATGTGTTGCCACCAAACACCACAGACCAGGAAATCACTTATACATTGCAAGTGAGCCTGATAATCCCTTGGATTCCTTATGATGTACCGATGAGGTATGATTGTGTTGGAAATGGAGGTAATGCCTTATAATATTTCGATATTTGAGATTCCTGGGCCTTTACTGCATTTCCCTGTCTGGTGTCTGCCATACGCTGTTCTGCTTGGAGGCGGACAAGACTTGGGGTGATGATGTCACCAGGTCTTCTGTTGGTCAACTTGGTGATGCCCTGTAGCGTGTTAAAGTGCCTCTCTTCCTCTTCAGTGTTGGCTGACTTCCCTGAAACTATCCTGAACTGTTTGGCAGCATGTGCTGTCAGTGAGTGCCAGTATCTGCCGTAGAACTTTCTACTGGTCAATATCTTGGGCTCTCCTATGATTTCTTTACACAGCATGGCATGTAAGAAAACAGTGTTATGTAGACGTAACACAAGTTTTGGAGAACGTGACTCTGCAGGTAGAAAGAGGAGTTTACTGATTTCTGTCAGGGTATCCAACAGGGACTGCACGTTTGGTCTGATTTTTCCTACAAAATAATATTTAAAATACATAAAATTTACCATATATAACTTTCATTTTATTGACATGCAGGACAGATTTAAATATACATTCTCGATGTTTAAACAATGTCAGTTATAACTGCAAGTTATACACTCCAAGCTCAAAAGGTGTATGCATATTTTTCATATATAAAATGGGATATTTTAGACTGATTTGGATCACTGATTTGACCAGTTGTGTTCCTGTAAACTTGAAAGGATGTTTACCATGAATGTAGCTCCTTTGTATGAGGTAAACATGCACCAATATTTTCCTACAAGCAGAGAATGGTCAGCTATGAGAGGTGGCAAACACAAATTTTGAGTTGCTGTTACCTCTCATATATTGTGCTACAGTGATAGCTGCCAGGCGGTAATCACAGCCACGAAGTTTCTCTTTACCGGCAAAGGTACACTCCTTAATGCTCTTTAACATCATGGAGTGGCTCTGTCGGTAAGACTTCATAATTTCCTAAAAAAGGTTAATTACAACAGATCTCATTAGCTTGTTGGATACACTATGTAAGAAGTATGAGTCTAATATTGTGACTAACAGGGTAAAATCTAAAACCTGTTAGCAGATTGAACAAGCTAAGGAACTTAATTGGTGCTGAAGCTTAACAGAATTACACCCCACCCCACCCCCCCCCCACCCCTTAAAGAAAATGTTTGGGGTTATCCCCCAGCATTTTGTTTGCATGGGAGCTTGCAGTTCCACTTTTGTTTCTTATTATTTATTTACTTACCCAAATTAATGTCCTCCAATGTCTTTTCTTGGTCAAACACCATCATGGCTGGCACCCTTTGGATCCCACCCATTTCTTCTTTTAAGACCTCTTGGAGTTGTTTCTTTTGGCCATCGGTGGGTAGACCTCTTGCATGACATTCCTCTCTCAACTCCTCCAAACGAAGATTCTTGAATGGTTTGAGGCCCCCATTTCTCTTTTTTCTGCCTGCAGGTCCTCTCAGAACTTTTTGTAAACGGTCAGTCAGTGACAAATGAGGCTTTGAAAGTGAAACAGACAAGTGGTTGTATCTTGTCGCATCACCACTACAACTTGAGCAGCCAGCATTGCCACCCTTTTGTTCCCCGCTTTCATAGGCCTGCTGTGGTCCATCACCATGGAACAGCCTCATAACATCTGTGATTTCGACTCCATTTGACGTTGTTACATTGTTATTCAGTCCTCCCAGCCCTCCTTGTATTTATGTAGGCGAGTTGGGCTGCCTCTGATGAACCATCGTGCTAAAATGTAAACATGTGGCCGCTCCACTAGAACTTGCACATCAACATTCCCTTTTCCCCTCTCTTCCATTTGTTTACTTGTGAAGAAAAGGGCATCATCATAGAGAACACTGACAGTCAGTAATAGATACCCATGGTTTAAAAGGGTGGCATTATCTGCCCAAATCATGAGATGCCGTGTCCTCTCAATTCGCTTTAGGAAGTCTTTCTTATCATTTAGAGAAGCTTTCTCTGAAGAACAGTTGGCAATTTCATGAAGCTCAGTTAGCCTGTTGTGGACTTCTTCTTCTGTCATGGCGTCATATCACTGGAAAATTTGGACCATTTACAGACTTCATAAAATGTCTATAAATCTTGAATTTACAGACTTGGTACTTTCACCTGTTAAAAACAAAATCTCTGTAAATTCTTTTGACAGACATTTTATATAGTTTTGTTGTCTTGTTCTTTATAAAATGTTTGTGAAATGTTTATAAATCCTAGGAGCTGTAATGAGAGGAAAGACTTACAATTTACAGACTTAACAAAATCTGCCAACAATGTTTGTAAATCTGCTGTTTACAAAGATTTTATAATGCCTAGACTTCTAATATAAAATGTCTGTAAATGGCACTGCGTGATTTTAATGCTAATTCAGTTACCAAATCTCTGTAAATTAACGTGGTCCCCAAGCGGAACATCTCATGACAAACGGGGAATTATAAAATCTCTGTAAATTGACACAAACAAACATAATCTTTCTCCGAATCGTCTAAATATAATTTTTAAAGCTACATCCAGTGTTCACTCACATAATCTAAGAAATTCAAAATACAACCTTTTCGTTCCTAGACCGAGTACTGAAGCAGGCAAACGAAGTTTTCAATATCGCGGTTCTGTTCTCTGGAACAGCTTACCTTTAAGCGCTAAGATGTAGCCCATTCTTAGCTCTTTTAAATCATGCATTTACTTTCTATCTAATTTAATGATAGTTCATAAAGAATACTTTTTATAGTTTTTAGTATAATCCCGTAAAGATAATGAATTTAGTTAGATAATTTAATTTAGTTAAGTAATTAATCTATTGTGGTTAAGGCTCGACGGAAGAGCATGTATTATGAATTGACAACGCGTAATGTAAATAAAGTTTATCGACCTAACGGGGCATTAGAAAATCTCTGTAAATTGACGCAAATGGGGCATTATAAAATCTCTGTAAATTGACGCAAGCGGGGCATCATAAAATCTCTGTAAATTGACGCAAACGGGGCACTTTAAAATCTCTGTAAATTGACGCAAACGGGGCATTATAAAATCTCCGTAAATTGACACAAATGGGGCATTATAAAATCTCTGTAAATTGATGCAAACGGGGCATCATAAAATCTCTGTAAATTGACGCAAATGGGGCACTACAAAATCTCTGTAAATTGACGCAAAAGAGTAAAACTGACTAATTGTTTTAGTAAAGTAGGCATTTTACTCGATATTTTGAGTTAGTTTACTTAAAATTTAACTTAAATATTTAATTCAACGTATTGAGTTGAAACAACTCCTTAGTTTGAGAAAATCAAGTGAAAGTCACTTTTACTCAAACATACGATTTGAGTGCTTCTCACTCAAATTAAAAATATGAGTTAATTCTTAACCCAATAGTTTTTTTTTTTTTTTTAATAATTACAACTTTATTACTTCAATCACAGAAAATTACAGTGAATAGAAGGATACATACACACATACAAACACAAAAAAAGTAAAAGATAGAAGATTACATGAAAGTTGGTGCAAGCACATATTACATAATGATGATAATAATGGGCCGGGGTATACCCAAGAGGCATTGGCATTTGATTACACTGACTACAAACATTAGTTAATAAATAAGACGATGGTATTGATCTGCAGAGATGGAAGCATCTTCTCCTTCTAAGAGATCATTTTCAGTTGAACTCAATACGAAGTTTGCGCTGTAACTTTCTAATGAACTCATCGAAGTCGCACTCGTTTTTATTCAGCTTCTGACAATACAAAAAATATTTGGCGAAGAGAAGGCAATAATTGAGTTTGGATAGTTTTGGATCATTGTTACTGTATTCCATTATTCCAAACAGTTTTTCGAACAGAGTAGGTGAAAAATGAGAATTATTTGTTTTGTTAAACCATATTACCACCTTTTTCAAAAAAGACTGAGAAAGTTGGCATTCTACATAGGAGTGTAATATCGAGTCCGGCTCATCGCAGTAAAGACATTTACTGTTTGTTTCGATACCATAGGTGTGTAACTCCTTTCTGGTGACTATTATCCTATGTAATAATTTGAAATTGAATTCTCTTAGTTTATTCTCTTTACAAGTTCGGCTTATCTGGGTAAAAGCTTGTTTCCAATTAAAGTTATTTAGATTGAGGTCCTTTTGCCATTTCTTTGGACCCGTAGGTTCGATTTTACCTGCATTTATGAACAACCAATAGTAGTCCTTGCAGTTCATTTTTGCAAGGTCTATAGTAATAGAAGGAGAAAGCTGATGGATAGTGCTATTCAGGATAATACGTTTGTCAATCAGAGGTAGATTTCTCGCTTTCTCGAGTAAGTATTTGGGAATCGCTGAACGAACTTGTAAGTAATTCAAGAAGTTACATTTAACGCCATATTTTTTCTGGAATTCATGGAAGGATAACAGTTTTCCTCTATGGTCTAAGATGTCCTGTATTGAAACAATTCCCTTTTCTAACCATTTAGAGTAAAATATTGGGTTTCCATCAATTAGAATGTGCTTGTTGTTAAACAAAAACACATCTGACTCGTCGTGTAGTCCGTACAATGTCCTTAATTCAAGAAAATTCGCCAATATTTGTCTGTAGAAATGTGGAACATCTGATTCTTCTAAAAATTTCTTGTCATAATTGCAGCGAAGTAGGAAGTTAAGACCACCATATTTTCCAAAGAAATAGTTTGGAATTGATTTCCAAGTTTCTGAAAAATATGGGTCTGTGACCACAAATCTAGAGATCCATGCTAAGAGTAATGATTTGAATAAAACTTCAACATTGGGAGCACGCAAGCCACCATTGCTATAATCTTGGTACATGACATCTCTTTTAATTTTATCCTGTTTTTTGTTCCAAATAAAATTGAAAACAGAGTTTTTAATTATAGGAATATAGGTATTAGGAATGACCAGCATCGAAGCGGAGTATACCAGGTGTGCAATGCCCAAACATTTCACAATGAGACACTTTCCAAGCAGAGAAAGATTGCGTGCCCGCCAAATATCAAGTTTTGTAGTCATATTATCTATTTTCATTTCTACGTTTTTCTTGTTATTTTCTTTCATATTATAAGAAATAAACGTTCCTAGTGCTCTCACAGGTTCTTTGGTCCACTTTAAGCCAAAAGGTTTGGAGTCGTTAAATCTCCAGCAGCCTAACCATATTGCTTTGGTCTTTTCCACGTTGAGTTTTAGACCCGAAATATCACCAAATTGTTCTACAAGTTTAATTGCATTTTCGACTGAGGTCAAATTTCCTATAAAAAGTGTAGTGTCATCAGCAAATTGTCCAATCTTATGCTCCGTTGAAAATAATTTGATTCCTTTTATAGTGCAGTCTTGTCTAACCTTAGCCGCTAAGATTTCTACCCCTAAGATAAAAAGGTAAGGGGAGAGGGGACACCCCTGTCTTACTCCCCTCGATAGTTTAAAGTAGTCTGTTGTATACCCATTATGTAAAACAGAGCTTTCAGTGTTCGTGTACAGCGTCTTGACCCATTGCTTTAAAAAGGTTCCAAAGTTGAACAAGTTCAAAGTTTGCTGGATGAAATCCCATTCTACTGTGTCAAACGCTTTTCGAAAATCTAATAGGAGAAGTATACCAGGAATGTTCTGAAGTTTTGTCTGTTCTATAATGTCATTAATTAGTCTTATATTTTGTCCGATGTATCTACCTTTCATGAAGCCTGTAACAAAAAATCCTGGATCCGCGCCTGTAAGGATATGCAACTTATACCACTGGAATTAATACGTAATAGCAAAGCATTTCGCATAGACAAAGCAAAGACGTTAGAACCACTTGGAATCAACAGACTCGACGAACTTCGTTAACTTTCTCATCACTAGTCAGTTTAGTTTATCACCCGTCAAACCCTTCACCACTCATATTCATTGTTTTTGTTATTCTTTAGTTTTTTCAAAACCACTTGTACAACGGTTTTACAGTTGTAATCATTTATAGTGCTAGCCCCTGAAGAAGCTTTGTTTTGCAAAGCGAAATATTGGGCACTATTATATTCCACTTTTATTTTATTTGCTTCAGTGAGTGTTCTGTTTTTCTACCGTAAGGATCAGTTTGCCGTTTCATTTGTTTCACTTCAAGTATGAATACTGATCTAGGTCTGAAACCCAAATCCGGCCTTTCTCAACGGTTTGTTGCAGTGATCGTGCATTCTGTTTCTTTTTAATTCCCTTAGTTTTGCAAACATCAGAAAACTGTTAAAAGTGCCTTTTTTTACGGCCAATTCTACGATAGGAATATCAGAATATTTTATTTTTTCACTTGTCTTGCGGTCAACAATATTTGTGTACAGCGCTGCAATCAAGCCAAAAACGTTGAGCATGCGTATTTTCATGTTAAAAACAACATGGCGAAATGTCTGCATGCGACAGGAATGTGAAGTTGCAGGAGAATATCACCTGATATGCGGATGTGAATAGAAAAGAGTTGGTATGAAAAAAAATCTCTCTCTCTTCAGGACCCTCGATTGTCGCTTCGCGAGCGAGAGCGGGAAAAAACGTATCTCATCTGTCAAAGAAAAAATAATATTTCAAAATACAAGACAGCTTACTTCAACGGCGGTATTACTGTTGTATGAGATATGTGTCTTATATACCATCTTTACTTCACATGTCAATGATAAAAGTGAAAACCGGTAAGGAGCACACAGCTGACGCAGCATTTTAATATTTTAGCCTTGCCTAAACAGCTCTTGAAAGAGGTGTTTTTAAAGCCTGGATTTACCTGGAACGGAAGTAGAAGTGATTTCCGAAGAACGAGAGATTCAAAAGAAATGCATTGAAACAGCCGTATGTGAGCTCGAAAAATAATAATGGTGAATACAATGTAAAATACAACACAGTAAATCAAAGGCAATCATCAAAGCAATTTTCCGCTAGGTCGCTCGGCCGAGAGGTCTTGGGTGCGAATTGATCATGCGCAAGAGAGTCATTCCCGGCGGGCAGTTCGTGTTGGCGGTTCTTTTAACGAACTTCCATCTTTAATATTACTCTGTTATTACCGTCTTGCTGCTCGCTTTCAGCGCTTAAAATTTCACTTGCTTTGAAAAGACAACTTGTGATTTGAGCCATTTTCTCTTTTCACGTTTTCTGAATAAGCTGCATGCAATTTTTTTTACAAAATATCAACCATCGCTGTGCATACGATTGCTTCCAACCTACATCCATCGTCAAGTCAAGTTGGCTAGTTCTTTAAATGCTACACCAATTCAAGCGCTTCATTCTTGCTGCCTTTGTGATCCCAAAGGTAAGTAAGCTTACGTTAAAAATGTAAACCAGTTTAAATATTATTTTTTGCTACCTGTACTGAAGATTTTCTACGAATTTCAGGGTTCTGTCTTGGTGACTGTACGCGCTCACTTTACAAGGGATTTCACGTTGTACTTTGTTTAGTCTTTTGTTTTTGTCCGTATGTATTGGTACACCAGAACAGAACCAATTTCAGCCTGCTCATTTGAATAAATAAGCTTATAAGAAACAAACTTGAATTTTAATATTTCTTTCAATCTTGCAATTCTGTTCAAGTGATGTTGATTTTTAACATAAAGTACATGTAGATGTACAGTATTATGTTCTTCTTATTTGCTGAGGCCTTTGGCCGTCCATGCTTAGGAAACCATACTGTACATCGGACGTATACAAAACATGGACCCAGGTACATGGACCACCTTTAATTTTGGTCAGTTTTAATATAGTAATTTTTTTCTGAATTTTTCTGTCATTATAAAGGATGGACTGCAGACTGGGGACAGGGTATAAAACACAGTCTTCAGTTTAAATAAAATAATATGACATTCAACTTCAAGTAGCCACGTCAAGACACAAGTATTGTAGAACAAGAAGGACTGGACCCAAGCTACTATAATTATGGGATGCAGACAATCCCATGTGCTTTTCTTTTGGATTCGTTGTGCATGTGCTGTCAAGAAAATGCTGATAGGCCTGGTGGAGTATAAACAAACACATGTGCAAGCAACCATACTGATGAAAAGACAGTGTCAGAACAAGATAAAGATTGGTTTTGTTTGTTATTATTTCTAGATGCTTTGTGGATACTTGTGAAGAGCAGCGTTTAAAGTTTGAATGTATATAGCCTCACCTTCCCCTTCCCTCCCCCTTCCCTCACCGAAAACTCAAAATGAAAATACTGCTCTTCGCGAGTATTCTCAAAGCACCTAGAAACAATGAAAACAATTACATGTAGTATGGTGGCTTTCGTTGTGCATGTGCTGTCAAGAAAATGCTGATAGGCCTGGTGGAGTATAAACAAACACATGTGCAAGCAACCATACTGATGAAAAGACAGTGTCAGAACAAGATAAAGATTGGTTTTGTTTGTTATTATTTCTAGATGCTTTGTGGATACTTGTGAAGAGCAGCGTTTAAAGTTTGAATGTAGCCTCACCTTCCCCTTCCCTCCCCCTTCCCTCACCGAAAACTCAAAATGAAAATACTGCTCTTCGCGAGTATTCTCAAAGCACCTAGAAACAATGAAAACAATTACATGTAGTATGGTGGCTTTGGCATGTGTTTGTTTATACTCCACTAGACTTTTGTTTTAACCGAATCCAAAAGAAAAGCACATGGGATTGTCTGCACTGTACAGTGAAGCTTGGGACTTGGCCCAGTCCTTCTTGTTCTACATGCATCAAAGGAAATCTGTGGGGAGAGCACTAAAACTTCACATCATTGCTCCTGCCCCAACAGTACCAGCCAAGAATCGGACTGCATACATTGTATAAAATGCAATGTTGGCAAAAGGGTAAAATAGTAGGGAGTTAAATACCAATTGATGTTGAATGTCATATTTATTAAAACTTAAGACTGTGTTTATACCCTGTCCTCAGTCCACAGTCCATCCTTAAATTGACAAAAACTAGGGGTGGTCCATCAGATTGTCCATGGACCCGGGTCCATGTTTTGTAAACATCCTCAGTTTAGTGTATTTTTTAGTATGATTATAATACATGTACAGCTCTAGTTCACAAATGTCATATCAGATGGCTCTTTGTAAAGAGAGAGGCCCACCAGAAAAGAAGGCAATTTTAATTTGTTGCTGTACATGTATGTTGATTGATCATGTAGCTGTTGCACTTCACTTATTTTTTTTTTTTCCTTTGGTCTGTGTGAGATAAATGGAATGTTTGCTAATGAGGATAAAACAGAAAGTAGAATCAAGGATAGTTTTAAGCACAGCATACATGTACAGCTGTAGCCACCCTGTGGGTAAATAGCATCATGTTATTTTTGCTTTGCAATTGACTGTACAGCCTTTGTACAGCATTGTCAAGGCTGTAAGGCTGTGTTCCAAATCTACATTATTGGTGTCAGCTTATAAGTTTTGTGAAAAGCTACATGTTTGTACACTTTCTGATCACCCAAGGTCAAAAGTGATATGCTATGGGCCACTGTGTGTTGCTAGAGCACAGCCCAACAATGCAAAATTTTACCTTTGGGCAACCAGGAAATCTTTGTTTTTGCACCAAACTTATACTGTATGCTGAGCACCCCAGATTTCAAGTGTTTGGAGATTTTGGGCTCCCAACTATTTTTGTTAGAGCACAGCCTTGGTTGTCTAATACATGTACAGGTATATGTACATGTAGTCAAAGTTTATACACCTTATTCCAAAATGGCGGCTAATTTATTATTCTTTTGTTTGCATTTTAATTAGCCCTCTTGGCCTCATTTGCGCTTGAAAATTCCTTTGTATTTTGCACATGCTGACGAGGCCAAGAGGGCTAATTGAAAAACATAAAAGAATAATAAATTGGCCGCTATTTTGGAATAAGGTGTATAGTTTGTGATCTAAATGGTGACTATTTCCTTTATTTCTTAGAAAACTGAGTGACAAAACTACAGTACAAAAACACGCAGTAATGAAAAAGATGTACTTGTAGAATGGTCTGAGCCAGAGGTACCTGTATCCTATCTTTCATCTTGCAGCAATGGAACTTGTTGATTAATTTTATTTTGTCTAACCCCCAGCCTGATACACTGTATTGCAAGTTACAATGCATTGCATCACCATGGGAATTCCTATTGATTTCTAACATTCCCATGCATGTACATGTAAGAGTGCATGTGGGCATCATAGACATCAATATTACTACATGTAACTTCTGCTTATGGACTCCACCTGTTTCTTTGAGGATAGATTCTGTAGTCATGGTCTCATTAGCACACAACTCCCTTTTAACCCAGAGTAGACTTTAAACTATGCAGGAGTTGCGTGACTCTGTGTTGTGTTTATACATGTGCAGGAGCATAATTTGCACTGTTCTTGCATGTATAATTATGATAAACACATGAACATAAAGCAGTTGGTTTCAAATGAAACTGTGATAATGAATTGGTGGGGGAGTGAAACAAAATGTTAGTGTTATCAGCCTTGTTGATAAAGTAAATTGCTACGATATATGTATAAAAGGATTAAAAAGGTAATGTTTTTTAGTGCTAGCCCTCAGAACATCAGCCTTAATTTACTGTATGTACATTGTGTGTATCAACAATTCAGTTGATCAAACTAATCTACACGTAAACAATGAAACAACTGACATTCTCTAACATTTTTTTTTTTCTAATTACAAAACAGAACAACAGGGTACACTGTAGAAGAAGATACATGTACATTGTAGTGATGATTGCAGTGACACTGTGCATGACAACACGCAAGTAAGTATGTTATGAATTAAGCCCTGAATAAAGAAATAAACAAACACATGCGCAAGCAACCATACCGATGAATAGTGTCAGAACAAGATAAAAATTGGTTTTTGTTATTATTTCTAGATGCTTTGTGGATACTCGCGAAGTGCAGTGTTTAAGGTTCGAACATAGCCTCACCTTCCCCCCTCCCTCCGCCTTCCGTTACTCACTACATTGTACATATTACCAGCAGGAACACTGGGAAACTAACACACTTTAAGAAAAGTGAAACAGGAAAACTAATTTATAAATTTTTGAGAGCTTGAGCATTTGCACTGACTTGCTGATATTTGAAGTCCTGGGTCAATCAGTTTTTACTTCCCAAGTTGTTCAAGTGTTCACTTTACCCTTGCAGTGCCTCTTTGCACATTAGGAGTAAATGAGTACTGCCACATTACCAGACAAAATGCAGAGTCTTATTTGTGATAACAGCATTCCAACCAGAGGAGTAACAGCATATTTAGAGTTTGCAGAATTCCTCTGGTTTTTGTTTTATTATTTTTGTGATATGATGCTCTGTTTTCTTAACTTAATGATAACCAATAAATTATGACTCCCTGTACAGAGATTAATTCCTTGTGAAAACACTTACCCTGCATGTACATGTATGCTGTCAGTCAAAAATGTTATTTTTCTGGTTCATAATTTATAGACTGAGGACAGAACCAAGGATAACAAACAACCTGATGCTGTTGAAACAGAATCTAGTAAGTTAACACATTATAATGGGATTGATATCTGTGGTGGTTAGATACAGGAAATTCAGTTTGTTGAACAAGCTGATTTATGATATTGCAAGGTTACTGTTACTAGGCAGGGATGACAACATTGAGTAGGAGAAAAGGCAGGTTGTGAAACAAAAGTCGTAGCTCTTCAAGGCTGTGCTCTGAGAAAGATTGCAGGAAACCGAAAGCTCTGAACCTGTGAAAAACCAGGGTGCCCAGCATTGTGAGTTTTATGCAAAAACTTAGATTTCCTAGTTGACCCACAGCAAAAGTTAAGTTACCAGGAAACACCAGGCACTGCTAGAGCAAAGCCCTGCTCTTGTATATCACAAAACCTTAATTTTTCGACGTACAGTGTGTACAGTGTAGGACATGGCTACATTTTCCAAAATTTTGAAAAGCTAGTGTGAGACTAGTTGGTTTGATGGAGTTCTCAAACTCATTGTTTAAATTATAAAAAAAAAATACATTCTGACTTGCATTATTTTGTTTCCTTTCAGATTTCAGCATCCTATGCGTCAATTACTGCATTGTTTTTCTGGAGGCCAAGAAACTTAGTGATGTAAAGTAATAAATTTCAAAAAGGAGCTGACCAAATTGGGCATGACTTTTACAAAAAGGTCAAACATAATTTTATTTCCAAAGAAGCTTTAGTCATAAAGTCTAAAAGATTACATTGAAAATTTACATGTCAATTACAATCTACATATGGAAACATTACTGAAAGGAAGTTTATAATATATGTTAGGCCAAGGCAAACATTAATGTTACAGTTTATTACATGTGATTATTTATTTATAATCCAACCCAGATAAGTAAATTAATATTAAGTGATAATTTATTTAAAAAATGCTATACAGTATTGTAGTGCTATTTTCATGAAAGTACAATTGATGAATTTAATGTCTTATTTAATTTTTTTTATAGAAGTATTTCCCATGTATCAGACCATTGTGTGTTGTATTTTAGGTTTTATTTGACAGCATTTAGGTTTTATTTATCAGAATTTTTTAAAATTGTTATTAAATTATAGAGATTTACATGTAGAGAACAAAATTATTATAGAGAATTATTAGATTTACCTTCTAAAACAATCACTATTTGGAGTCGTAGATAAGATTTTTATGCAGTCTTTCTCCCTGAGAATGTCTATGATTGGTTTCTTTGGGCACACCACTTTTAGAGGAAATATATAGCTTATATCAAGATTTTTAACAGATTGAAATATATCTTAATGAACACCTTCATGTAAATTTGTTGAAATTTGATTGTGCTGTATAACGAGACTTGAGCTATGTCACACACTGGGCACCCGTCAGACACCATTTTGAAACATAAGCATAGCAGGGAGTTATGGGTATGTAAAGCAGTGGATTGAGGGTCAAGTGCTTCTAAGCAACGAAATATGCTTTTACACAGAGAGCCAGTGCTCACTTAAGTGCCCGATAATTAATTCTCAGGCACCAAGTGTGAACCGAGCCTTACTGAAGACCTTTTAATTTTACTTAATACAATGTATAACAGTTGCATTCCGCTGTCATTAGTTTTATTTGAACTTCAGAGTTAGAGCCTGGTCGCGCTACAGTCAAAAACAAAAATTAGCCCGTGCAAATTGACATAAAAACAAAAACATTCCACAAAAAGCATGTCCCACCGGAGCGGTTTCTTTTGTTTTCCTCGATTTTTGCACAGGCGGATTTTTGTTTTTGACTGTAGTGCGACCAGGCCCTTATTAAACAAAAGGCAGTAAAGTTGTTCAATCCCTTTGTTTAACTGTAGCAACATTTTTCTTCCTACAGCTAGATTTTATTGATTAATGTAGACATTTTGCAAGAATTTATATTTACAATAAAATTTTAGAAATTTACAGACATTATATGAACTTCTCTGTGACATTTGTGTGGTTTATTTGTGGACATTTTACTAACATTTTATGCAATGTTTTGTTTACTTTTTACAGATATTTTAGTGAGATTTTATGCTATGCATGTTTCACTCGTTTCTTTTATACATGCTGATTTTACAGAGAAAATGTGGACATTTTGCATAGATTTAGTGCAATAAAATACATACATTTTACAAGCATTGTATGTACTTTTCTGTGACATTTTGTGTAGTTTTTTTGTGCACATTTTACAATGATTTCATTAAGTTTTTTTGACTCACTTTTTTACAGAGATAATAAGGATATTTTATATTTACTGGTTTACAGAGATTTTTTTCTCGTGCCATTTTTACAGAGAAAGTAGAAAGATTTTACAGACATATGTTGTTTGTAACATAAAATCTCTGTAAATTTCACACAAAATTTACAAGAAAAACATCAAGATTACATATATATTTTATGCGATCTTAGCGCAGAAAATGTGCTGTAATTTACAGACTTTTTACGAAGTTACAAAATCTCTCGGAATGTGCACGTTTACAGAGTTCGTAATTTACAAAGGAAATGTAGACATTTTACAGAGATTTGACTAACTTTAGTGAAGTCTGTAAGTGGTTCAAGTTTTCCAGTGTATATTGTTCATCAGTTTGGGTGTGCATAATTTGTAACTGTTCATGTTCCTTTAGTGTTCTTTCACGAATGTCTGACAGTGCTATTTTCCGACCTGACACAGTAAACATTTCAGTCTTGATGGTCCCTTTGTCTGTGAGGCTGACCTTTTTGTATGTTTGAGGCACGATGAGCTCTCCAAGAACATACTCTCCACTCTCAATTTTGCTCTGCAAGAGTAAAAGAAGGGAATCAAAGTCTAAAAGGATAAAGCGTTGCTTCTCCACACCTGTCAGCAGTGGAATCTTTTTCTTTTAAAGAACAATGTGCTGTGCTGTAGGAGAATTTTAATCTTGATCTGGGAAAGCTGAAAAAAAAAAAAACAGTGCGATTTGAAATAACTCCTTACCTTTAAGGTGTCCCTAAGTTGATCATTTGTGCGGGGTAGTGGCATTGAGATCTCTCCACCTTGCATCCTATTTAGCTTTCGTCTAGCAGAAGGTGTTTTGTTCCGAAACTGCTTGAATCTGGACAGCTGCACGTTGCTGGCCTCTAAAAATTCCTTCACAACCATGTTTCCCACCATTGTCTTTTCCATCAATCCATACCGCTGGGCAAGGTCTGAGTAATTTATCTTAGAGGCAAACACAATCCTGCAGTTAGCATTTAAGTACTTTTTTAAAACCTGTAGAGTCGTTAAGTTAATAAGCTTTCCACGTCTTTGGGGGAGGGAGGGGAGACCAGATAGTTGAGAGGGGGTGACTGATTGATTGTCCTAATTCAAGTTACACAGGTTTTTAATTTGAACCTCAAGCTGTAAAGTTTACTTGTTGTTAAATAGAATACTAACCTTGTCTCCATCTTTCATTGTGTTTACTTCTGCTATAGGAGCCCTTCCTTGTCAAAGTCAACGTCATCTGGTTTGGGCGAGTGTCGCTTCATTTTGAGGAGGCCCTCGTCTTCCATGGCTTTTCGTTTGGTAGCTCTGTTTTCCGCCTCCTCTGGGGATTCAAAAAACAGAGCCAGACGCTGTTCCTGCCGCTGGTTGTACGTTTGCCGTGTGGCCAGCATAGTATCGCAATCCGGTTTTGTCCACTGGTTTTCCATCTGCTGTTTTTCAATTCTCAACTTGTTCCTTCGTTCCTTCCTGAGTTCAGTTTTGGATTTCTTTTCTTGTAGACCCAGCTCTGGTATCTTCGTCTGAGCTTTCGCAAATGACATGCCAAAGAGTTCTTTAAATGGCTCGTTAATTTCCTCATAGATTGTGCTTGCTGCTTTTTTTAATAGCCTTCAGAGTGGGTTTCACATTTGCAGCACTGGAAGGTTTCAGAACACGACTCTGTATTTTGTGTACAGTATCTTTTAGAGGACGCTGTTTCTTCTTGTTACCCCATGAAGGAAATAAAGATTGAAACGAAAAGTGATGCACAGAACACGCTTGACAATCCAAGCGACCGTTTAGACCGTGTTGCTTTTTTTCCAGTTCGGGTAAACTGTTCCAGTTTGTTTCGCTGAAGTGCACGATATATTTACCCTTGTCCTTTGTCTTCCATTTTTGAAAAGAAAGAGTAAGACTCTTAGAGCGCTTGTCGTAGTTGTGCCTTTCGACTGAAAAACGATCTGAGTGCAGTCCTTCGAACACTCGTAAATAGTTTTTTTTCCAGCGTACTTCTTGATCGTATTCAACCTTGCCAGTTGACTTGGTGAAGCTCTGCCTGACCGTGACGCGCGCAAATCCACATCCAAAAAATTCAGCCAGTTTTGCTGAGATACGTCGCCCGAAATATATACAGAAGAAATGGAATAGAATTATGTACAAAATTGATGTGTTAGGGCTTTCCACCGGTCAAATTTTGTTTCTTAAACAGCCTGGAAGTTGCAATGAACACAGAGGATGCATACCATTACATGGAGCGCTTTTTAAATTTATGCTACGTTATAAAGCAAAAATACCGCCAAAATCTCGCGCATGACTGTTAATATGGACAATGAGGGCTCAAAAATCTTGTGCGATAGGTTAACGCAGCAGAGTAATTGACTGAAGTAAATGGAAAATAAAGTTATCACTACCACTTTTGGTTTTATCGTGACATTTATTTTGTCACCTTTTCCTTTACATGTAACAAAACTTTGGGATATTGTAGCCTACTTAGCGGTTATTGAGGTCCTCAATGAAACGTATGCATACCTTTGACTATAAAAGTGCTAAAATCTGTCTAGATATTCGGAAATATTTTCTGGAGCAACAGGACTTGCAAATCTTGTTCGTCCACCATTTTGTAAACAGTAACCAAGCCTGTTTCCATCTCTTTTCTTTTATTGGTCAGTTCATTTCCAGGGCAACGTGAGAGTTGCCCCCAGTGCTTCAGCGAGATGAAGATTTCTCGGCCAACATGGCGATTCAAAATGGCGGAAAAGCAGCCGATTGAGAGATATTTTCCCAAACGGCAGCACTTTTTCATGTAAATTGCTCGTACAGAATGTGTGAAAACAATGAAATGGAAGGTCTTTGAACTGTCTGTGCTTGGGCAATTGTGAAATTATTGATATTGGCACCACAATTAACAGAAATACGCGTTCACGACGTGTGTCCCAAGTTATTGTTGATCCTTATCCCAGCAAAGCTGGATATCTTCAAATGCCCAAGCACAGCAATAAAGTTTAACCCTTTATTACTCCAAAAATTGAATTCTATTAATCAGGAAGTCGGGAAAAAGTACTGCCGTTTGTCCAGCAAAAAGTGCCCCATATTTTTGCATTTATGAGCAAGGAACGGCTTGATCACGTGATTATATCACGTGACAATTACATAAATTACTCCCCTTCTTTCAGTGCCATCACTGGCCAAGTTTTATTGAATTCTGTTAAAAAATGACTGAGTAATAAATGTTTTCTTAAAAAATAGCTACTTTAAGGCCTGGAGCCATGCCTTAATTTTCTATAGGGTATAGTGTGTTTTGTTAACAGTATGAGGTACAAAAACAGTTATTGATTTTCAGGAAAATTGTATAAATAATTATACAAAACTGTAGTTACCGTAGTTACTGAAAAAAGTGCTTTAACTAAGTCTCAAACTGACCGATATCGGAGAGTAGAGGATTGAAGAAGTTGGGAAAGTGAAGACACACGTAGTGAATCGCAAAATAACATCCTTCAGAAGTTTGCGGATGTAAATTACCAAACACTACAAGATGATCGTGTTTCCAAAACTAGTAAATGTGAAGCAATAGAAGAACCAGACAGAGTTATGAAAATGGGAACTGGTGAAAAAGTCTCGCTCAGGTTTGCAAGTTAATTATTGTGTTTTCTTGTAAAAAAAATAGTAGCTATTCTAGTAACATTCCTGTAGGTTACTTATCTCGACTTCAATAGCGACTGCAATATTTCTTATTTCTTATTTCAATACTACCAGCCACAATTTCACCAATAAGCAATTGCAATTTTCAACAAGACGCTGTGGGAGCGTATACTTGGGCGTCGTTGTATTAGGCGTATTGGGTTAGGGTTAAAAGTTAAAAATAGGTATGCACGACAGTTCAGGGTTTGATGATAGGGAGTACTGCGTATTGAGATAGTCTTGTACCGATGTCGTTCACTGTTTGTGCACATTTGTAAAATGGAACACGTGAAGTGCGGTTGCGCCTGTGGAGTTTGGGAAAAAAAAATGCAAGGGAAAGAGAAAATTCATGGAAGTGCATAGCATGTATTCACGTTTCAAATTACCCTTTTGACACTTTTTCCTGACAACTACAACAAACTTAAAAGGGCTAAATTTTTTTTTCTGCTACATACCTTTCCCCGCTGTCTGACTTCGATTATTGCGTTCGTCGAAGGAGAACGCCATACTATTCGAGTCTTTTTTTCCAGCGGGCTTTACGATGTCCGGCGGGTATCGATCTTGATGCCAGATGATTTCAGGGTTTGGACGCCATCTTGGACTGACTGGCTGGCTGGCTGGCTGGCTGGCACAGATGGTCTCAATCTCGTGTGAAAATTTTTCTCGGCCGCCGGGGTGGAACTGGTATTGACACGTGCAGTGAAATTACTTGGAGACGACACTTGTTCGTTTTTCTTCGTGACTTCCTTTGACTTTGGTTTTCGCATGAGACGAAACGAACGCCGTCGATCTATAAATGGTATCGCGGTTCGTCATGCAGGTGACGTGTGGCGCATAAATAAGTTTAAACATGAATTTTGCGCGACACTGGCACTTGGGGCCTCTTGTTCACATCATTTTGTACGCTTTCTTGTTGCACCTTTCTCGATGTAGTGCGAAAGTTATTTTATTGTAATATCTAGAACTAGTCGTTTGAAGCTGTATTTTTGTAATGGACGATTTTATGTAAGTGACGATTTGTCTGCCCGATTTAGCGCACGGACGATAAATGGTCATTAAAATCGGACCGTTCCATTCTGAAGATGTACATGTACCATTGGGAATTGATAACTCGAATAATATTCCATCGATTCAATTGAATTAAAGACTAAATTACGGCTAAAGAGTAAGCGAAGATTACGAGATTTCAGAATTTCAAGATTTCAGAATTTAGCTGCCACTAGAGTTTAATTTTCGCCGGCGAGCCTATCAAGAAAGCTTTGACGCTAGCCGAGACGCCAGCTGACGAGTTTACAGAATTCTTCTCGTCGTTACGCTTGGCTGAGTTTGATGGATTACGCACGCGCATTAGAGCCCGATTGCAAATCTGTGCACTGCCAAACAGCATTTTATAACTTGGACGTTGGCTAGCCACCCCCTTTAGATCGTCGGTTTTAACTGTTTTCTTTTTAATTACAACGATAAAAAATTATAGACTTAGGCATATACTCGAAGCCACCCCTCTTCTAATTCTTTCCATTTAACCCTTTAACTCCCAAATTTCTTTGGGTTCCCAAAGCGGTTTTGTAGGGCTAGGCAATCTGTAGAATTTTGAGAATAGAATATAACTAGCTTGCCAATGCTGCCTACCCAGAATCCCATTCGGTCTCATCGTTCATGGTTTATGCTTTTTTTAAATGACAACGTTTCTTCAATCAGGTGTAAATAGCTCACATAAAAATATACGCTGTTTCAAATCAACGTGGGCTCGAATTTTCATTGTGACGTCAGTATTCAGCCGTTGCTCGCTCGATTAGCGATCACACGGACTCGAATCTGATAATAATTTGGTTTATAAGTGCTTTTTCGAGTCATTTTTCACTGCAGAAACCCCCAGGCTGGCATCATTAAGCTAGAACTGGTGGGCAGAGGCAAACGTCTGGAAGAAACCAGAGGTGAGAGATGATTTGACCATGACTGGAACGCCAAAAGTGTCTGTAGCAAAACATGGCGGTCCATGCGTGAAGTTGTCTCTCTGGCCCTTCTGTGGTTGGATTTCGAGACCTACCAAGGCAATTTGGACGACTTTTGACTTCTAAAAAATGCAATCGGTGCAATATTTTGCCAGTTGGTCTGGGTGGCTCGACACTTATAAAAAAATATATCAAACAGAGGTAGGTAGACTTGCATGCCGCCGGTATGGTTGTATTACCCAGAATTCCTTTCGGTCGTGCATAAGGATATTATAAGTTTGCAAGAATAGTTCTGATTGAATGGAAATTGCTCGGTCTGTTGAAATATTGATGGCAATTTTTCTAAGTGGATGCAGAGGAATAGGTTCAAAGTTAGCTGCAAATGTGCAATTTTGGATTTATAGTTACTTTTTCATTAAAAGAAATTGATGCAGAGATGTGCGTTTTTTGTTGTTTTCCTGGGAAGTAGAAAACGGGCATTTCTGGATTTGCTGCCGAATGAACAACCATATGCAGCGGAAATCCAAAGTTGTAGTCAAGTAGTTGGTTGTTAATGCTATGAAACTTATCGCTTTGCCCTAACAAGGGATCATTACTATCATTTGTGAAGATTTGTGAAAGCTGCAGATTTTTAAATCACTACCAGTGATTTTCGTGCGAATATGTACGATTGGGCCAGTTAAAGGGTTAAGTAAACTCATTTCTATCATTATGTTGATAATTTTAATTCGAACAAAAATAACAATATTACTTGATGCATTACTCGATGTATTACTAAATAATATGACAATGTTATATGTAATGAAAATTCCAAATTATGATGTAAAAGATGATGTTATTACTAATATCAAACAATTATATCCATTTATGCCAAATCAATGTTTCAAAAAGTTATTTTGTGTTCCATCTGCATGGATCTGGACTATGATAAAATATATTTCTATGCAAAAATCTAGAACAGTCAAAATAGCAACACTTGTTAAAAACATTTGACCCAATTTGTAAATAAGCAGATTATTACATTAATGAAGTTAGTCAATCATAATAATATACAAGTATTTGACTTAACAGATGATAATCAATAATTAGTCATATTCCATGATTAAGTAGGTGAAAAGAATCAAGGTAGACTAATTGACTATTTCATTAGCGGTAGACACAAGAATTATAGTGTTATTTATCTCAGTTTCACAAAGCTATTAGAAAACACCAAGTCAAGACATCAAGCTTAATTGTTCACATTTTTGTATTTACGAATTTTCAAGTAATAATGAGTTTGGAATGATATGCCGTGAAAATAGTCTAATACAGACAAGGACAAATGTAAAAAAAGAACAAACGATCCATATTTTTATATGTATATTAATAAACCAAGGAAGTTAAGAAGAACTTTAACACTGCTATCACACCGGGCTTCCCGATCGTGCTACGACCGTCCCGACTCAAAAATATGGAAAATCGGGTAAAAAGTCGTGGCCAAGTCGGGAAGGTCGTGGTGTGATCGGGGTTAGTCATGGCCAGTTCGTGAGGATCGGGAATGGTCGGGAGGGGTGCCACGACTTTTTAGGTCGGAGCTTAATAGTCGGGAAACTCTCACGATTATCAAAACTCGTGGCTAGAACGTAGTGAGGACGTGGCGCGGTCGGGATAGTCGGGGCACAATCTTGGCTCAGTCGAGGTGAGGTCGGATTGGTCGTAGCAGTCGTGGAGTTTGGTGTGATAGGGGTTTTATGAAGCTATATGATATAATGATATATCATGGGTTTTTTAAACTGTATACTAACAAGTATTGTTTTTCTGCTATTCTGTATTCTTGGAAAGTGTGATGAAATTCCCGGATAAATATGTCAGTGTATGTTAAAGTAATATGTTCACCGACTGGAGTTTTTTGTATCGATGCGTGGGAACGTTTTGCTTTCCTAGAAAAATAGACTGATAAAAAAGCCGACCACTGTCACATTCAGGCAAGCAAATGACATTTTCTGTCAAAACTATAAGACCTTTGGTCATTCGAGCTCGGCATTATTTAGTCGTCAAAAATACATCAAATTATCTATCTGTGTGGGAAAACCAGAAGGTGAGAGGATTTTTCTGTGTTCTCATTTTTGCAAAGGAACTAACTGAAGACAGTTTTTGTAAGTACATTTTGTATCATTTGTGTGTTACTTAAGGTTACATTATATGCGGTAAGTTGTAGTTTCCACTAAAATCCAAATATCTCCGAAGGCGAAACCAAAAACAACCCCGTACCGACAAACATTGAAACCTGTTGGTCAATTGAGGACTCTACTGATCAATACTTTTGCTGCCATCCGACAGTTTGAATAACCTCAACATCCAATGGGGGACGGACAGGGATCTTTTGACGAAAAATTGTGCCCGGGACTATAGCTTAGCTTTTTCTGCTGATGACATGAATTGACATAATTTTGACCAAAACGAAGTGGTCAAGTTTCACTGCGACCGGTTGCTAGCTAGGTTTGTTTTCTAAGCCATATTTAACGAATCACGGCAACTTTTTTTTTGCTGTAGAACACACTAGAGAAAATACGCACCTGTCACGACAACGGTTAGTAATATGCAGATATCATTTTGCAACTGCATACTTAGAATGTGAAGGCAAGCGAAGTTTCGCTCTCTTGAGTGAATCGAGTAATAACATTCTACAGAAGTTTGCTTTAATGTGAATGTAAATTAACAAACACTACAAGATGACCGTGTTTCCAAAACTAGTAAATGTGAAGCAAAAGAAGAACCAGACAGAGTTATGAAACTGGGAATTGATGAAAAAGTCTTGCTCAGGTTTGCAAGTTGATTGTGTTTTCTTGGAAAAATTAGAAGCATTTCTAGTAACATTCCTACGTTGCTTATCTCGATTGGTTTCTTAGTATATAAATGAATAACAAACATACAAATGAATAGTTTTACCGTATAGGTACAACCATTTAAAGCAAGTCATTATTTTACTGATGCAACTTATATTTTTTCGTGAAACAGCATTGGCAGCAGACAAACAAATTAATGGATTTGGTTGTATAAACACTTTGTCATGTTGGTTTTTAGTTTCAGGTGCTGGCAGGTTGCCTAATTTCTGTTGTTTTGAAATGACATCTGCATGAAAAGTTGATCCAAATTGTAATTGGAAATTCCTAGAACCGATTAATTTGTTTTATAAATAATGTTGTGTTGTTCTTTTATTTTCTGGGAAGTAATGCAGTTAAATTAATCGGAAAAAACTCGCTTAGGTACTTTTTTGTTTCACATCTAGAGGTTCCTGATGGCCAAGTTACAATTATAACGTTTAACGAATGTTGTTGGCATGTTGTTCACTTCCCCTCCCCCACCTCATAAAAGAACATGTTGCTTTCCTAGAAAAAAGAAAGGATCATCATAAAAAGCCGACCAGTGTACATGTGACATTTCTGTCAAACCTATATTAGATCTTTGGTCGTACAAGCTCGGGATGTTTGGATCATTTGCATCCAGAAACCAGAAGGTGCAGGCGATTCACGCGGCAGTGACTTTGCCTGTGTTTTTGCAAAAGGTCTTACAAAAGACAGTTTTCGATGCCCTTACATATTGTTTTAAAGCAGCCTTGATCTTAATGTATATATGCGAATGTCGATATGTGTATGCGATACTCAAAATGTCAATTTGAATTTTGGTGCATATAAGCAAGTGATAATGCATATATACGAGTACTTTTAGCTACTGGTCTACTTTTATCATCGCTATGTTCTTAGAGACCTTTTTTTTAAGTTATCAGTATTATCAGTATTTAGATTAAACAGAAATAAAGGGTTTGAGTTTATTATCCTGGCCAGCCAGCAAGCAAGCTCTATCATTTCTTCTCTCTCCACCCCTCCCCCTCTCTCCTTCTCCTTTAAGGCTTTCCCGGAAACCAAACAACCGGTTTAACTGGAAACAACTGTCAGTGAACGCGTACTCTTCACAAGCGCGGTCACCTGCAAAGACCCTGGAAATATTTTGGTTGTCAAGATCTTCGAAATGTACAGCGAAACTTATATCGAGGTGTTGCAGTGGCTTTAGACTCGCAAAATAGTATAGTTTGTGTAAGTATCGAATTTATTGAATTCACTATTACGGCCTAATGTTATTGTAAGCTTGATTGCATCTAAAATTCTATAAACGCATCTAGGTCAGGTTTCAATACTGTTCCCGTCAGTGCCTCCAGACGGATTCTAAGCAGTAACTAGCAGGGATAGTCCCTCTAAGTTTTGTTGCTGAGTTCTACTTACATGCAAAAATGTTGTTGCAGATGTGGCGGGTTTCGAAATTTCAGGAAGATACAGCTAGCTGAAGGTACGACACTCGTCTGCTTTAGTTTTTAATTTTTACACTATCCGTTCCCTCAACACTGTAAGGGATGCACATGCAGGGAATAATTTCTATCGAAAAATTAGTTTCATTTGAAGCAAAATTAGAAAGCGAGAATAAAATTGCTATTAAATTCATACCTTGAAAAGCGTTTGCCATGCATATCATTTATATTTAAATAACATGACGACCACATAAGCTACAAATTACCGAAAATGTTTGTATAGCGCCTGGCTTTAAAAATATACGAATAAAACGTCTAACTTGAGCTTTGAGCACAGGAAATGAAGCCGTGACTAATAAATCGTATTCAGCCTGGCTCCATGCAAATTGAAATGTTCCGTTGGATTGATTTGGTTTTCACCAAAAATTAAACACATTTATTTATCATCCTTCGTGCATGAAACCGTATCCAATCCAATGTGAATTTACTAAACTGAGTATTAATTAAGGAAAGATGCTTCATGTAAAGCCCAGATGAACTTAAAATGCGTTACTGATTGCTACTGAGAGCAGCCAAACTTCTCTTACTAAACACTCATTTTGGGATATTTCCGAGAAAACCGATTGTTTAGCGAACTGTGCGCTCTGTCTTGGAGGTTAGCGTCGAAGTCGAAGTAAAAAGCTTTTATCCGTTTTCCGGAAAATGAATGAGTTACCAGTAATCGGATACTGACTTGTGTTATCCGCAAAGAATTCTGGAATCGCCAGGGGGCAAACATTGCCAGACGCTAGAAGGAAATGTACGGTGTAAAGTTGTTTTTTCGTCAAAAACTTCGATTTTAGGAAGAGAATGACGATTTTTTCGCCGTTATTTTATCAGAAATGGAGTTGAGCGAAGTTGATACGTGTAATGTGTAAGTTTTTGTTTGAATAATGTGATAAAATCTACCGATAAACTCTCTTGCTTGCGTAAGGTTGATTTTGAACCGTTCGCAACAGAAATATGCGTTTCTCTAAAGGAAGCAACTAGCAAATACAAACGTGGCAACTGATGAGGTTCGAGAGGAGAACCGATACCATGGTTTTACCTGAATGAAATCAGATAGTGGCATTAACATAACAGTCGCTAGACTGTCAAAATTGCCAACGGAGAAATTATAAACATCGAGCTTCACGCAGCCGATAAAAGGAAGCGAATCGTGGATATTTAGATCGCAGCTTTGACTGAGGCAAACTTCCGAAAACTTCAACTCTCTGCAAGTTTAAAAGCTTTCTTTTTAAGCTACAACTCTCTCTGCTACGCTTGCTAAATGGATCTGCAAAATTAATATCCTGCAACGACTAAAACTAAAATAGCTGGGCCTAGCGTGACAACATAGCAGGAATATTTCATGGCCATCAAATCATTTCAGATCCTGTTATTTCTGAGAGAAAAGCGAGAGAAGCTTAATTAAACCTTTCCTATATAAAAATCTACATGCCAATAATGGCGAAAACAACAAACCAACCGCCAGGTAAAAAAAGGACACTAAAACATGTCAAATTTTCACAAGAAAAACACCACGGGAAGACACAACAGATAAAAAGGTTTACCCACTCAACACTAAAAGCCTCCATAACAAACATGAAACTAAATGTACTATACCACTGAAAACATGTAGAAGGAGCAAATGGCATTAAAACTACGAGGTAAGAGTCGTACAGGCCTGTTACCCCCATTTTACACTTTATTTCACAATCAACCTTATCATTATTACGCAAGCCGAAGAGAGTTTATCGATAGATTTTATCACATGTTTCAAACAAAAACTTACACTTTACACGCGTCAAATTTGCTCAACAAGCGTTATTCTCTTCTCTAAATATAAGTTTTTGACGAAGAAACAACTTTACACCGTACATTTCCTTTTAGCGACTTGCAATGTTTGCCTCCTGGCGATCCCAGAATCCTTCCGCATAACACAGGTATCCGTTTACTTCATAACCATTGTTAATCATGCGCGTAGCGGCATGAGTTATAAAATGGGCTCCGTTTTTCTTATTATTACTCATGCGCGAAGCGGCATGAGGTAAGGTTTCGGTTCATAGACTTCCTCTTTAGTGACTTCCGGCTTCTCCCACTTCCGGTAAAAAAGCGTTACAGAAAAGTCACGACAGCATCTCCTACAACCTTACTTACATTACTAATGTTCACGTCAGGTATGTACAAGACCTAGAATTATCACTGGCTTCATTGTGGTACAGCCTTCATTTACAAAACATTCAATAGTAATCAACGTGGTTTGCAGGAACGATGACTGAATGAAAGTAGTAACTCTTCTCCATTCTTTATTTTTTTTTTTTGACTTATTTATTTTACATTAGATTTATAAAAAGAACTGATATGTCGAGGTTTGCAGGCTTTTATTTTACAGATGTGTGATCTGATTTTTACAGATATAGAAGCGACACAATAAATACAAACAGCCCTAGTTAAGATATTTGGCTAGAGTTTAAAAGAAAGAAATTAAAATTTAGCCTTTTATCTTAGCATGTCATTTACATTTGTTGACCTAAAGACAACCTTCCTTTAAATAATAAAGGTTGGTATTACTTAATCCGGAATTTATAATCTTCAATATCTAGGATTTCATGAAGGATTATATTGGGTTGCTTTCATTACAAGATTGTATGTTTCCAAGAGAAAAAAAAAAGGCAAGTTTCTTTTTTGTTGTCAATTTAGTCCGTTTTTCACCTGTCACTTTTTGTAAACGGGTTCAAACGTTTGCCTTCGTCTAACTTTAAAAAAAAAAACATTTTTATAGAATTATCTTCAATAAGGTTATTTGAGTTCGGAGAAACAAATTGCCACGTTGATATGACAGATGGTCGAAATCTCAGATAACACTAACAGCACGCTGGTCTTTATCAATTGACCATCAGTAGAGAAGTCTGAACAATATCTTAACTATGGCTTTAACCCTCGGAAGTACACGTAAACTTATACCCCACCGTGGTACAAGGGGAAGGGGGTTGTTGCTTGCAACCCCCCCCCCCCCCTTGGGTTTTTGCGATGTTGCAATATTTCGGAAATATTTTAAATCACTATTTTAATAGATAGCCTGTGATGTGCTTTACATGATAAGGTGAATATTATCGAAAGACTTCTGTAACGATGCAAGGACCACTTGAACAAACAGTAGCAAAAATTAGCTGGATCTTTGTGCAAATCAGGATGAGCAATGAATTATACAATGAACATGCAAGGCTGATCAGACAGCTGAATGGAGTGTCCGGTGGAGAACACAGACGTGCAGTTGAGAAGGCCTTGAAGAAAGAACATCAGGATCAACCGACTGCCGTGTCAGAGCACTTTACTCCTGGCCGGACACTCTATTACCGACCTCCAAATCCCATGAGAACTCATTAATTCTAATAGACAAGCATCCACTTATTCAGCCTTTCATAAAAATAATATACATTTGTCACAAATGAAGACGAACCAATACTTTTTTGTCTTACACCTATATTTCGACCACATTTAGTGGTCTTCTTCTTTATTGATGATATTTTTATCATTTGGACAGAAGGGGAAAATAGCCTCAGAGACTTCATTGATTACCTGAATAGTGCACATAGAACGATCAAATTTACATGGAAATGGTCTTACAAGGAGGTAGAATTTCTGGATGTTAAAGTTATTAATGATTCAGGAAAACTGGAGACCGATGTGTACATCAAGCCAACTGATAGTCATCAATATCTTCACCAAGCGTCCTGTCACCCGAGTTCTTGCAAGAAAGGGATTCCTTATGCTCAAGCATTGCGGTTGAGACGGATCTGTTCTAAGGATACTTACTATCTTTGAGAAAAGGTCTCAAGATTTATGTAGCTTTTTGGTAGAAAGGGGATATAGAGGGAATTTTGTTGAGCAACAAGTTGATAGGGTGAGACGAATACCAAGGAATGAGACTTTAAGGGAAAAACCAAAAGAGAACAACAACAGGATCCCTTTTACAGTTACATATCATCCAGGCCTTCCTAATATCGGAGGTTTACTGAGGAAGTAACAGCCTGTTTTACATTCATCAAACAGATGCAGAGATGTGATCAAGGAGTTTCCAATGGTCGCCTTTAAGAAACCTAAAAGTCTTTCCGATTATTTAGTCCGAGCTCGTTTTAGAAGTGGCTCCAAAGATGAAGTGAAAGGAACATCGAAATGTGATTCTAATCGGTGTCAGATTTGCAATTTCCTTTGCTTAGGAAGAGTTTTTCGTAACAACAAAACTGGCAAAGAATTTAGCATAAACTACAACCTTAATTGCAATTCTAGAAATGTGATCTATCTTATCACTTGTAAGAAATGTCAAATTCAATATGTTGGATCCACCACCACTGCGTTTAGGACAAGGTTTGACAATCATAAGAGTAGGGTAAATGCGCATGTTAATCTGTCGTCGGAAAATAAGAAGAAGGGTGACGTTCTTTACCAGCATTTTCATAGCCAAGGACATTCAGGATTGGAACACAGTACATGAGCGTTCAACTGATAGACTGGGTCAAATGTGAGAGGGAGCTGCGTGACAAGGAAGGACAATGGATGTACAGATTAGGGACTTTGATACCGAATGGGCTTAATGACAATGATGGTTTTTATGCTCAAAACAGGATGACACGTATAAGCGCGAGCGCACACGTATGAATAGCTTTCTATAAGCGCGAGCGCACGCGTATGAATAGTTTTTTGTCGCTTTTTTGTAATGCAACGCAATATGTTTCCGTTACAGTTTCAAAATAACAGTCAGTTGTTTTGGTACGCACGCGTTTTCTTGACATCGGACGCCTCTGCAATTTTGAATTGTAATACGTTAACGGTGTTTTAGTCACCCTGAAGAAGACCACTAAATGTGGTCGAAATATAGGTGTCAGACATAAAAGTATTGGTTCGTCTTCATTTGTAACAAATTTATATTATTTTTATGAAAGACTGGCTAAGTGGATGCTTGTGACAAGTTTATATATATATATATATATATATATATATATATATATATATATATATATATATATATATATATATATAATCAGGGAAAGTGGTGACGTCTTCATCGGCTATTGAGAGTGCTCAACTGGATAAACCGGAGCAATATAAAAGCAATTGCGAGGACACAAGTATCATATATCAAGCAGTGGTATCTACATCAAACACAAAAGAAACATATATCGGACTGTGTGACACTACATTTAAAGTTAGATATAACAATCATATATGCTCATTCAAACACGATAGATATAGACACGTAACCGAACTCAGTAAATATATATGGAGCCTTAAAGATCAAAACATCAAGTACAACATCACATGGAGAAAAGTAAAACAAACCATTGCATATACAAATGTAAGCAAAAAGTGCAGTTTATGCTTATGGGAAAAATTTTTTATCATCTGCAAACCCAATATGGCTTCGCTAAATAAGAGGAGCGAATTGATGTCAAAATGTAGACACGCGAACAAATTTCTACTCAACACCTCCATAACCTGAATGGACAACAATATTTTACCTCGCCCCATTTCTTAAACAACAAGCAGTTAATGCCGAAACTTTTGCCAAGCTAAAATTAATTTAGCGTACACAATCAGTTGAGAGTTTCTACGAAGAGCTTTCGTCTACTCAAAGAACCGGACAGAGTAGTGACTACAAGAATTAAAACACAGTAAAATGGCATAGAATGTCTTAGTTACAAGTGTTTCGTGTCTTGAAAAGTTCAATTCAGAATCAAAACAAATTGAACAAACACACGGCTACGAACCTAAACATACCGGCGAAAAGTCGGAAAGAACTGCAGCGTGGACAGTAAGCTTACAAAAATTCACAGCTAAAGGATACAAGAAACGGTTAAAACATCGTACCTGTGGTTGATTTTGCTTATTAGTCCCTTCCATAAGCACCAAATTTTGAAACATCGACGAACGAGCTGAGTCGATCAATGTTTTTTACAAACTTGGAATGCTCGTTTTTTAGCTCCCACAGCCGTACGTAATGACGAGATCAGAAACTTTTCTGAGAAAACATCAAGTCTATATCATATTCCAGAGGTGATTACCAAAGGAATTTTACGGAAATTGTGCTCCTTCATTCACTTCTTATTGAGCGGTTAAACTTTGAACCAGTTTTCATTCATCTACGCCAAGAAACACTGCGACCGCGACAACGTGAAAATTTCGCGCCTTTTTTGTCCACTCATGTGAATAGTATTTTCTCTTTTCTTTTCTTCTCTTTTTTTTCTTTCTTTTCCCTTTTTTAACTAATAGTTCACGCACTTTTTCGCCAAAAAAACACGAAATTGCAGGCAGCAGTCATTTTCACTTTCCTTCAAAATGCGAAATTTACCGCCATCGCTGTTATATGTCATGTAGACGTAACGCATATCGATAACATTTTTACCATATTTGGGCAGTGTATCAATGTGTTGAATTATAAATATATATATATATATATATATATATATATATATATATATATATATATATATATATATATATATATTATTCTTCAAAATATGGAAACAAAGACAATAATTCCTTGCCGATATTTCGTCTTTATTATAAAAGACTTCGTCAGGGCAACTGACTAAGCGTGACCGACCGTTACAAAATATACATCAAGTAGCGTAAGACGCGAGACATGTATAACTACCTTGTACGTGCTAAGCGCGCGCTACAAAATTGAAGCTATGTTATGTGTATATCTAAATTAAAACAAATCCCTTCGAGGGTTTCTGCTGCAAAAAAAAGTCATCGCTATTTAACCCCGAAGGGATAATAGTTCGAAGGCGATAAGCCAACTGGGCCTCTCTTTCCCTAAGCGTTTCCTCCGTAGTGCATTTATCGATTAGCTGAATCCTGATATTACTTAAACCTTGATGATCAGTCTGATTAAAATGCCTATAAATACAATCATCCTTAATCTTATCATCAGCATTAAGCTTGTTGTGATTTACCAATCTAGACATATGGTTGTTAAACTTAATTCTAAATTTAGTGATGGTAGATCCTACATATTGCATTTCACAAACGGTGCATGAAAGGAAGATAGACTACATGACTAGAATTACTATCCATGCTAGAATTAATTACATAATTTCTACCCGTAACGCCACTCTTGAAATTAGTTCCTAAGACGAGGAAATCACAAACCCTACATCTACTAACTCCACACTTAAAGCAGCCCCTTTTAATATCCGAAGACCCTAATGCCGAATGAACTAAAATATCCTTTAAACATTTAGGCCGCCTAAATGCCACCATGGGCACATGTTCTATAGCTCCCCGACAACGCCTAGAAGACTGCAAGACGGGATGTAAATTATGCAATATTTCCCCGATGTTCGGAAGTGCCGGATGAAATGTCACTACAAAAGGAAGTCGTTTATTACTACTAGGCCCTTTATCCTTAAGAGTGTCCCTCCTAATAATCCTGCGCACCCTAGCAATTTCACTTTCCACAAAATGTTTATTATAACCCCTTCTAACCAAATAACCACACAGTTCCCCCGCCGTTTATCGAAAAAAGCATCTTTAGAGCAGATACGGCGAATTCTAAGAGCCTGTCCAAAGGGAATACCCTTCTTACATGAGTTTGGATGACAAGAGGTGTAGAACAAATACTGGTGTTTATCCGTGGGCTTGCTATACAAATCCGTAGAAATTACCCCATTATCAAGCAAGACGTTAACATCAAGAAGATTAACCTGTTTAAAAGACCAATCAAAAGTAAACTTAATAGTCCTATGAAAGGAATTCATGTATTCCATAAATACCTTAAGTCTTTCTTCTCCCCCCAGCCAAATCATAAAAATATCATCAATAAACCTAAGCCAAATGTGTGGCTTATCTGGTGACCGTTCTAACGAATCCGACTCCAGTTTACCCATAAAAATATTGGTATACGATGGGGCCATTTTAGTAACTATTGCCGTACCCAAGATTTGTACATAATGTTTACCATTAAATGTTAAATTGTTGCTAGTAAGCACTAGCCTAGCCAAATCTACCAAGTCCTCTGTGGGAACAGAAGGTGTGGTGACTGTTCTCAAAGCATCTCGCATGGCACTTAAACCTTCCTCATGGGGGATATGGGGGTATAAACCTACAACATCCGCTGTAACCAAGATTGCACCCTCTGGCAATTTACCTAATCCTTGAAGTTTCTGCAGGAAGTGCTTAGTGTCCTTAATGTAAGATGGTATGTTTGGGACTAAAGGCTTTATATGGGAATCAACAAACTCCGAAATTCTCTCCGTACAGGTACCACAACCCGAGATGACTGGCCTACCAGGACAACCATTTTTATGTATTTTGGGTAATAAATAAAACCTCCCCGCCCTAGGATTGTTATTAACTAAAAGAAAGTCAAGAGTTTTATCATCAATATGGCCACACGAATTAAGCTTACGAATTCTATCATTAACCAGCTAAGAAATGTACTCTGTAAGATCTACTGGTGTTTCTTCGTACACATTATGATCCCCTAGCTGTCTAAGAGCTTCGTTAACATAATCCTCTCTATTCATAACCACTACCCCCGAACCCTTATCAGCCTCCTTAATAACAATATCATGATAAGATTTAAGATCCTTTAAGGCCTTACGTTCTGACACAGATAAATTACTATAAATCCCTCGACCATTATTAATTGAGGACAAAATCTCCTCCTCCACCGCCCTTTTAACATACGCCTCAATAGCTATCTCCCTACCCCTTTCCGGACACCAGTTGGACTTATTACGAAAGGCGGGAGAATAAGAAAAATCATCATCTACTTTACTTTCATTATAAAAGTATTCCTTAAGCCTAATTTGTCTAATAAAATTATTAATATCCTTACGTAGATTAAACCTATCTAAATCATTAGGAGTCGGACAAAATTTCAACCCCTTAGATAGTAATGCCACCTCGCCTTCAGTCAACTCACGGCCTGAAAGATTCACCACCATGTTAAGTCCTTGTGTAGTTTCTGCAACAGTTCTAATCCCCAAACGGCTATTTAAAATCGTCCGCTCTTGAATTTCAGGATTCCGCTGCGATATTGTTTCATTAGCAGTAACATGTTCAACTTCTTCCGCCAAAAGTTGACTGTCACTATTTAAACCAGAAGTCGTAGCCGCATACGTTCTGACAGCCGTAACTGCTGGCGCACTTTGCGTTGGTTCCGTTAAACGTCTCTGTTCTTCAGCCAAATGAGCCGGAGACGCAGTTGTTGGTGCGCGAGGAAACTGTTCGTGCGTAGCTACGGGAGTGACGACAGCTTCATTTCCTCCATCTATAGTACTAAGCATTCCGCGCAGTGATCGTAACTTATGGTCATGCTTATCAGATAACGTTTTCTCTAATTTCACAATTATACCATGAATCTTCTCCATGTAGCCAGAATGCTGCTGCGGTTGTAAAGTTTCAACAATGGACTGTCTCTGTTCCGTCAGTGATGTTAACACCACGGAAACTTCATTCGTTAGTAATGTCTGTAATCTGCGAGAGCACTCCTCAAGTATTTTATCCCATTGATCCTCAAAAGTCTCGGAAACAAAACCAATGTTTGCTGACTTCTTCAAACGGAACCCTCTAGAAATAATGTTTCGCGTCTCACATTCTTGTAAGCAATTCAAATGATGTAAGTACTCAACGTACTTCTTCTCCAAGTTAAGCAACTTGAAAAACGAATCTGTCGTCGCTCTATCCATCAGTATCGGGATGTAAAAATTATACAATGCTTCAAAAACATCCTTTCTTCCAAAAAGTTCATTAATATTCTTCAAAATATGGAAATAAAGACAATAATTCCTTGCCGATATTTCGTCTTTATTATAAAAGACTTCGTCAGGGCAACTGACTAAGCGTGACCGACCGTTACAAAATATACATCAAGTAGCGTAAGACGCGAGACATGTATAACTACTATACCTTGTACGTGCTAAGCGCGCGCTACAAAATTGAAGCTATGTTATGTGTATATCTAAATTAAAACAAATCCCTTCGAGGGTTTCTGCTGCAAAAAAGTCATCGCTATTTAACCCCGAAGGGATAATAGTTCGAAGGCGATAAGCCCACTGGGCCTCTCTTTCCCTAAGCGTTTCCTCCGTAGTGCATTTATCGATTAGCTGAATCCTGATATTACTTAAACCTTGATGATCAGTCTGATTAAAATGCCTATAAATACAATCATCCTTAATCTTATCATCAGCATTAAGCTTGTTGTGATTTACCAATCTAGACTTATGGTTGTTAAACCTAATTCTTAATTTAGTGATGGTAGATCCTACATATTGCATTTCACAAACGGTGCATGAAAGAAGATAGACTATATGACTAGAATTACAATCCATGCTAGAATTTATATAATTACATAATTTCTACCCGTAACTCCACTCTTGAAATTAGTTCCTAAGACGAGGAAATCACAAACCCTACATCTATTAACTCCACACTTAAAGCAGCCCCATTTAATATCCGAAGACCCTAATGCCGAATGAACTAAAATATCCTTTAAACATTTAGGCCGCCTAAATGCCACCATGGGCACATGTTCTATAGCTCCCCGACAACGCCTAGAAGACTGCAAGACGGGGTGTAGTTTATGCAATATTTCCCCGATGTTCGGAAGTGTCTGATGAAAATATTAATTAACTTTTTGGAAGAAAGATCCAAACAAAGGATGTTTTTGAAGCATTATATATATATATATATATATATATATATATATATATATATATATATATATAACCGAAAATGTGAGGGTCAAGAGTCCAACTCCAATGTAGCTTTGCTGGTTTATTCGCTCGACGTTTCGACCATAACGGTCTTCATCAGGAGCATCTGAGGTATATACTAACTGTTACAACATTCGAAATTTAAAAAGCTTAACGGAAAGAACACACGTGACATGCTGACGTAATCTTCAGATATGGAGCTATAAAGCTAAACTAAACTAAGCCAAACAATATATTACGTAAATTTAACTAGGCTATTAATAGTAGGCTTGAATTTAGAGATCCAATAGCTTTCTCTTGCTCTTCTAATGTCTTGATTAGGATTTCTAACTTTTTCACTGACGGTTAATTTTAAATGTTTAACCCCACAGTTTTTAAAAACTTAAAAAAAAAACTGATTAGGGATTGCCCCGACTCCTAGAACTTTAAATTCAAATCCTTAACGATATGTTTGTATACGTCATTTGATACGCGCGCGCGAACTGCTTTTTAACGCCTTTTAACGACCTTTATATTCAGTCTGATGATCGCCACCGAACGTGAAACTCGAGTTACTGTTTTGTAACATCACATCGTGTGAATATATATATATATATATATATATATATATATATATATATATATATATATATATATTGGAAAATAGAAAAAAAACTACTATTTCATCCCTACAAGGGTATTTCTCTTTGCTACACGCTTTGTGGTCAGTGAAGAGCTCTTCTTTTTTTTTTTTGTTCTGGTGTTGGAAAGCATTGTAAGCAGTCGTGAAAGTAACAGCCGCGGAACTGAAACACGGTTTTGCTTTCTGGGTGGTAGCCGTCAACTTAACCACCTGCAATAATACGCTCATGCTTACGAGCCAAGCGCACGACTTATAAAATGGGCTCCAAAACGTAAAAAAAAATCACTTTTTCAAGAGGTTTACAGCCTGAGGCGAAGTGTTAGGGACGTCATATCAGTTGATATAGCAACTTCAAGCTTATGGATGATTGGATTTATTTACAACATAAGAAAAAGGAAAATGACGTAACGAAACATGTCAAGTAAACGGAACTTACATTATTGCCGGGTTTGGCGAGATTTCCATTCGATAACGATTTCGTTTTCTTCTTTTCGAGCAACAGATAAATGGAAGTATAAATATAAAAGTTAAAGTTGACCTTGCATGCACGAGTGATTGCGAAAGACTGATTAAAGGTTTCAAATGATGATGTACAGTGTAGTAACGTTCGTGACAGATCACCTATTGTTACCGGAAAAGCGACTGTACGTGTAAAACAAATAAAAATATATTGAATTAATTCTCTTACCTTAGGGGCACTTACAAAACGGCCCTTAAAGCTTCTTAAAGCACGACTTCACTACTCGAAGAGATGTTGTTCTTGTTTGTGACTTTGTTGATGCCTGTGATCAAAATGGCGTGAGAGCCGTAGATAACAACCGTCATTATTGGTTTTCCAATCTTTTCATAGCGTGGAGGGACGTATTTCAAAGCAATATCACTATTGTCTGTCCCGCGACCATGGAAGAGTGTCTTATAAAAACCTCATTTGAGTGCGTTTTAGTGTCGCAAGTCCCTGGAAAAAGGGTTTTATACGAAAAAAATAACTTTAAAAAAAATAAATAAAAAAATAAAAAATAAATAAATAAATGAATAAAATAAATAAAAATAAAAAATAACTTTTATATGTATTATGGTTTACTTAATATTGTAGATCTCAGTTATAGCTACTGCTTTACTATTTTATTAAACAGAGTGGGCGAGTCAACATAACTGTCTTCGTTGTCGAAAATTTGAAAGAGGAGATATCGAATTTTTTGTTTAAAAGCAGTTTTGGGGAGTCTACGTATTTCAAGCGGAAGACAATTCCATATTTTTGCTCCAAAAATTGAAATATAGAGTTACTCAGCTGGTTCGTGCGCGAGTACTTAATATAAAAATTATCCGACCTAGAGGCCCTGGTATTGTGGGAGTGAATTGAATTACATCTGATGAAGTTATTGCAAATATTTTCAGGGGCAGAGTTTTTTGAGATATCATACATAAGATTCGACACTGTCTCAAAGTACAGCAAATTTAGAGGTAAAATTTTTGCATATATATATATATACATATATATATATATATATACATATATATATATATATATATATATATATATATATATATATATATATAACTTCATGAGAGTTCAGACTTCAGGAGTAATCATTGTTTTAATGCGACAGCTCTGTTTCGTATGGTCCAAAATTGAAAGGACCACACTCATCAGGCAACTTGAACGAATGACCGGTAAAATGGAATGCTAGCAGTAAAATACGAAAATTCAAAAATTCAAATGGTTGCTAAGTAGCAAATGCGTGCCGTTTGACAAAATAAGATGTAAAAGCGTATCCGGTTTCGCCTTTTACAAACCGTCTTCTGCGTCAATAAAATTATGCTACCTCACTGGCTAAAATCAATTAAATTGTGTGATTTTCCAAAAATTAAATTGTGTGACTTTCTAAATATTAATACATTAAAGTGGTAATTAAATCGAGCGGGTCGCCATTTCGGTCCGAAATCCGCGATATTACACTTCGCGCTTGTTCCCGAAACCTCGCGTGCAACCCTATGCGCACTCGGCTCAATTATCATTAAATTACGTTATACGGCTAAAGTTCTGAAGTACTTATCGTTTTCTGTGGGTGCTTGAACTTGCTTGGAAATTCTTTAAATATCCGCTTCTTTGGTTGTGAAATCCGTAATAAAAACAAACATCTCCCGGCATTGATAAAAACATATGAAGTTCTTCGAAGCAAGATTTTAGCCCTGAAAGTTCTTCTTTTACTATTAAAGCGGCTACTGAGGATCCCTTATTTAGTATCCCTGTCTTGAGTAGCAAACCGCGAAAAAATCAGGGAAATAACGACTTTAATTTAAACGGTTTTCTCCGCTTAGTAAACACATCAAAACAGTGTTTTCCCAGCTGACGTGACATTCGGCCGTGTAACCGCGCGAAAAACAAAGTCTCGCTTTGGTTTCAAAATTGCTAAGATCCCGGATGTAGCGTGATGTCGTACGCGCATGTTTTGCGACGTCATACGCGTCCGCGAGCTAGCCATGCCCAATGACGGAGCGCGGACGGACCGACGCGCCCGTGAAAAATTCCGCTAGCCATGACCATGAAAAATGACGGGCATAGGTTCTGTTTATGGGGCTCCGCAGCGGGCCTTCGGCCCGCGAGATCTCCGCTATTAAATTGACAAACTCGGTGCTCGAATTATAAAACGATTATTAAACTCAGTTATCGCAAAATATTGTAATTTGTCAGAGTCACGCAGATCACTTATTTGCCCCAGCATTCGGCTTCGGAAAATAATAGATCTGCTCGCCACTGACAAATCACAATATTTTGCTCAACCTCGTCCAATAATTAATAATTATTTACCAATAAAATATCTGATATGCTGCTACTTAAAATCCTTTACCTTCGCGGTCATAAAAATGCAATTCGTTTGATCCAAAATATTAATTTAATTTTCACCTGGTCAGTACTAGTTTTATGCCGCTTATTATCGAATAAATCACATTGCTAAATCCACCCGAGATGCCCAATTATTATTTTTTTCAATCTACACAAACATTATAATTACAGTTTGCTCAGCTATATCTCAGATCTTGATTGATTTCATATTCTAACCGCGTAAACAACGAAGTTCTTGGCCAATCGCACATTATTGGCCACTCGTGTGAATTGTCTCTATATTTTAAAATTCCATCTCTTCTTCTCCAAATGACTTACTGTAGATTAAAGTCCTCTGTTACATGTACATTAACCTTCTATTTAAGGTGTGTTTTGCCAGCTCATTGATGTGATATCTACACCTAGACTTGTAACCATCGGAAAAATCCATGATGCCCTTGAGGCTGTGGATCCTCTTTCTCTGCTATTATACACTTGGAACATCTGACGGCGTCGAGGGAAACCCTTACCGTGAAGTGAATGGGACTGTCATTGGTAACCAGACCTTCACCCGTACAGATGGTCCATATCTGATCACCAGTGACTTAGTTGTTGCTCACAGTGCAACTCTTACTGTGGAAGCCGGTTCGGAAGTACTGCTCGTTCCAAATGTGGGAATTCGAGTTTATGGATCTTTGCTTGCCAAAGGAACACATTCACAAAGAATAAGTTTCCGAGCGATCCCGTGCAGCCAAACAAATTTCTGCACTAGTAAAACAGTTTACAATCCCGGCATACGACTGGTCGATGGTACGTCATACAGTAATGGTCGTTTGGAAATACTGTGGAACGGACAATGGGGAACAATTTGTGACGCGTATTATTGGGATTACAGAGACACGGAGGTGGCCTGTAGACAACTTGGCTTTCTCGGTGCAAAAAAACATTACTCTTACCCTGGTTCAAGCGGTCCAATCTGGATTGGGCGTGTAAGATGTAATGGAAACGAAGAGAGCCTTTGGCAATGTGGATACCGTGGAGTTGGGCAAACTGGATGTTGTAAGTTACTTTAAGTAACAATTACTATTTAAGTGCCCATAACCCTTAAATTCATACGTTCAGAATCAACTGTATGTACATTGAAAGAAAATATATTTGAATTTACAAAATGCTAATT
Organism: Cladopsammia gracilis; assembly: GCA_022457155.1. NCBI lineage: Eukaryota > Metazoa > Cnidaria > Anthozoa > Scleractinia > Dendrophylliidae > Cladopsammia > Cladopsammia gracilis. The sequence goes on from JAJGOT010000941.1 coordinate 64,669, forward strand.
TAATGACGTCAATTCAGGATTCATTTATTATAAAACTGCTTGTTTTGACCTTGAATATCCACAGTTTATTTTTAGTATCCACAGTTTTATTTTTAGTATTTCTCAAATTGATTATCCTTAATCTGTATACTTAATCGCCATACTGGCAAAGTCCTGAACTGACGTCATCTAATTGGGCACTTTAAAATTCAAATTCACTTTAAGGCTGATGGGCACTTTAAAATTCATAAAAATATTAATAATAATAATAATAATAATAATAATAATAATGGTTAAAAAGAATAAGGCTGGCACCTGAAATGGCAATGAATTTAGACCTAAAATGATTGTTGTGTTAAATAGTGTCACATTTTCCCTTTCGCCTCTCATACAATTGTGAATCCATAGTTTTAATCAATTGGTGACGTAAATAGGTTTCATTAAATCGACTTAAAAGTGCAAACTCTGAGCTGCAGTAACAAGCTATGAAGCAATTATGTTCATATTACTATGACTTTTTTAAAAGAAATGTTGCTGCAGTAATGTCCTACTTTCATTTCCTAGGTAAATGATTGTACTAGGTTAGTTTTAATGGTCACGCCGTGTAAAACAATATAATTTTTCCTAGGTAAAAGACCACTTAGATAGTTGGGTCGATTGGTTTTCCATGGTAAATTAAACCAACCAATGAAATGTCGAGTTTTAACAGCGAGTTGCCAATTGCACGCTTTACTCGCTCTCGCTGTCGTTTTCATCTCCTTGTCCATGCCGGATACAAAACCATACTTTTTTTAAAAGAGAGGTTGCTGCGGGTAGTGTCCTACTTTCAGTTCCCCATGCTAATTATCTTTTGTCACTTGTTGGGAAGAAAAAGTCACTGATAACACGGTGAAGAAATAAATGAATTAATAATATACATGCAAAAGTATTTTGAAAGTTGGATCATTAGTCGCGGTTATACGATACAACGTTTACCTAGATAAATTCGAAATAACAATAGCCGCGGCATGCTTAAATTTACAATAACGTCATTGTTAAACGGTACCTTTAAATTTGAATTTACCTAGGTAAGTGGTTTTCTACGTGTAACCGACGTTACCTGCAGTACGGGCCAAAAGTATTGCAGCATTACACGCGCGTAACCTGCGTGTAAAGACGCCATATTGCACGCAATTTACGCGCGCGTAACGCGCGCGTAACGCAAAACTACACGCAGGTGCGTGTAAACATTTACACGCATTTTTTTGCAAAGTGCGTGTAAAATCTTACACGCAGAAGCTCATTAAGGGCGTGTAATGTAGAACAAAGGATACGTCTGAACATGATTCGATCGCTCACGATGATCCGTGGTCAAAACAACATACATACTGTAGATAATTGTACCGATTCTAAAATATTGTAGTTCTCTGTTCCTTTCGTGAAATGAAACCCATTTTTTTTTTATTTGTTTACGTGTATGAAATCTTCTTTTGTCGTCATGCTTTGATTTCGGTAAAGTCCGCTTAATTTAGTTTGAGTACGGGGATGCATGGTTTGGTTGTAAACGAAATAGTTCATTGAACCGATTTTGGAATATCGTAGTTCTCGGTACTGTTTTCGTTTTCTATTATCGTGCGTAGTATATCGGCCTTTGATTTCGGTGAAGACGGCTTATTTTAGTTTGACTGCATCGAAGTATAAATTCTCCAGCTTTTAACTAGCTTCAATTTCACGAAAGCGTGTAACCAGCGTGTAAATCCGCCATATTGCGCTCAATTTACGCGCGTGTAAGTGCTGCAATACTTTCGGCCTGTACTGTACTGTAGGTATGATTTTTAGGCTAATTTTTATGGTCACGCCATGGAAAACAATAGAGGTTCTAGGTAAAAGCCTACCTAGATAGCAGGGTCGATTGGTTTTCCCAGGTAAACCAAGCAACCAATGAAATGAGTTTTAACAGCGAAATGCCAACTGCACGCTCTACTCGCTCTCGCTGTCGTTTTCATCTCAAATTGTTTTGTGCAATTAAGGTTTAAATAATTTAAGTGTACCTAACCCCCAATTTTTTATTCGCCAAAATGAATGTGCTTGTTTTCTGAAGTATATCTGTGAAAAATAATGGATTTGGTAAAATCCTTGATTTTCTGTGATCTGTTGAATTGGAGGATAAATTGGTTCAGTACCGAGCAGCATGGGATCTGGGGCGAGTGCATGGGCTGTCACGTGATATGACGTAGATTCGGGAACCGAAATTGCCCCAAAGAAAGTATCGTCGAGTACTTTCTCACATTATTTCACCTTTGCGTAGCCTGGAGGCAATCTTCAAGCCAAATTTCGATCACCAGAAACTACAATTTAACCATATTTTGCAATGTTGTCCTCTGAAGACAACCTCGTTCCCAGGGTCTCTCATCTCCCCGCCCCCTGGAGCGAGAGAAGAGAGACCCTGGTCAACTCTGGTCACGTGCCTCTTGGACAATTATATTCCTAAGGAGGGGTCGACGGTGTTGGTAACTTTGTCTAGTTTTCTTAACAGTGGCTCGTGCTGAGCGCGAGTCGGTTGATGTCCGAAATCGGCTCAATCAAACGATTTAAACAAAAGCAAATGAATAATGCGCAAGGATTAAAATGGTTATCATTCAATAATTTCACTAGCGTATAATGAAACAATGAAATGGAAAAATCTTGTATAGACATTCAAACGACTGGAGCTGGCAAATGTTGAACAAAACAATAACCTCACCTACGAATAATAAAAGCTATCTTCTATCTTCGCTACCTCGTTTCCTTTTATAAAGAGTAGAGTCGATCTGCACGTCAAAATATTTTTCCACTTCGCCATCGTAAGACAACAGACAGTGACAATTTAATGTGCCTGTCGAATGAAGCTAGAAGATCGCCTGCTAAATAGTATGTAGCGATAATTCATTCTAGTTCGAAACAATGCCACAAATTAAAAGCATTTTCTGCCGAGAGCGAGCTTAGCGGCGGCGTCCAGTACGTAATAACTCATTGGACTGACTGCATTCACTCATTGTGTAGCGAGTCCAAAATTAGATTTTAATACTGAGACAAATCTTCAAGCGCCGTGACAATTCCCCAACCGTTAATTTACAGATCCTAAAGTAACTTGCACTCTCAAAACCAGTCGATGTGGGTATGTTTTGACGTCTGCGGGTGACCGCCACTTCACATTTATCGCAAGCCGCCAAACGCTTTTTGGATTTGTTTTGATTTGCAATGCTCTGCTAGAGCGAACAAATTTCATACTTTGCCGCCCTTCCCTCAAATCTTTTATTTGTTACATCCGAGATTTTGGGACGCACGTGACCAGAGTTGACCAGGGTCTCTCTTCTCTCGCTCCATGGGGCGGGAAGATGAGAGACCCTGTGAACGAGGTTGTTCTGAAGATTCAGCGGTGAGCTACACCGATTCTGCCCTTCTGGCCTTGTTTCGCTATAAAATGGAATCAGATGCATAGAAATATTCCTCTTCTTGTCCTTGTGGTTACTACAATTGGCAGCGACGCACCGGGCAGGCATAATCTCTTTTTTGGCACGAGTTTTGCACGACTAAAGCACAGTATTTACACTCGATTCGCGCAAAAATGAAGGAAATGGTTCCCGAAATTACGTCACGTCACGTGACTAGACCCATGCCGCGTCTAACTCGGTACTGAACCGAACTCAGCTCACTGCAGAAAATCGAGGATTTCACCAAATCCCAATTTTTTTCACAGATACACTCCAGAAAACAAGCACATTTATTTAGGCGAATAAAAAATTTAGGGGCTAGGTGCACTTTAAAACAAGAACTTTTTAAAGCGACCACGACGGCAACAATAGGAAAAACGTCAGTCAGAGTGCCTCGTGTAACCGCGGCTATTATATTATTTGATGCATTGGCATAACATTTTTTCTTATGTAAAATTATACTATTATGCACTTTTTTTAAATTTAACTATTTTCTTTAGCACATTACGGAGACGTTGGAATCGAGTGCGACAGGTTGATTCCTTTCTTGACAGAGAGGGTTTATTGGAAAGGTATTAACTTTTCACCGTCAAATATCTCTGAAAAACTAAGCAACTCGTCGCTGGAAAACGTAGATATGACCAATGCCTTTGAAGGTATCAACGCACAACAGAAAGCTCCTGATTTGTTAAATGTTACGATCAGTGATGGTTTTGCGGGATTACTGGTGAGAGAACTTGAAGAACCACTAAGAGTGGTTGATTCCACTTTCTTGAGATGTGATTTTGTTGGCGTCAATGTTACAACCTCGGGTGCGTCTGTTGTGATCCAGAATGTTAGTGTTCAGAATACAAGGTATGGCAACGGACTCGTGTATAAGCAGATCGCAGATGATGTGGATTTGTGTTCAGTCGTTCCAGAAGAAGCCTCTTTCCCTCTAGTTTTGACTGCATCTGGAAAGGTATTGCCAAGTAACTGCAGCAAGGTAAGAATAACTCTGTAGCTGTAAGCCTAGGGAAATATTGCATTAAGTTCAGTCCAAATTGCCCTTGCTGTTGATGGAATACGAAAAAGCATCTAGGACACATCTAGCATGTATTGTCGTTTGAGGTCTGTATTTATTCTCGGCTTTTGATTATACAGTTAATTTCACTTACCAGCTATTTTTGCTGACAGTCTGAATCAGAAAAAAATAATGCTAGTCTACGTGTAATCTGATTTTTTCTGTAGTCCATTACAGAGGGAAGTTAAATCGGAATTAAAAAAAGAAACTTAATTAATATACTAGACAACAATATAAACCTGAATTAAAATATAGCCGAATTACTACATTCCCTTACCTTCCCGACAACATTTATTATTATTTACTATATTAGTTCATTTTTCGAGGGGACACGTTTTCATGTTGCTTGATGAAACAGAAATTGACGAGTACATGATTTATTAATTAGTTTTACATGCGTATATTAGTGTAACAGCCATTCTGTTGGTGACGACATGTATTTGATCACCCTTTATAAATCAGGCTCTTCCCTGTTTCGAAAGTGTTTACATAAATGAGAGTCCATCTGTCAATATCAAGATCGATGAACAGGTTATTAAATCATCACCAGACTTGAAGCTACTGGGAGTAACATTAGATGATGAACTTAGTTTTAGTGCTAAATGACATATAAAACGAAAGGTGCGATTTTGAGAAGTAAAGTAAGATGGCACGAACAAGGTGAACGTAACACGAAGTACTTTTACGGCCTAGAAAAACGAAATCACGCCAAGAAGACAGTGACAAGATTAAAATTAGCTGAAAATGTTTACACTGATGATCAATTCAAAATTCTAGAAGAAGAAAAACGTTTTTATGAATCTCTTTACAAATCAAAGGTCACAATCACCGAATCTGAACTCAAAGAATCAGCTTTCTTCAACCAAGAAAACGTAACCACTTTAAATGAGGAAGAAATGAATTCTTGTGAAGGCCTAATCACCGTAGAAGAATGCTTTAATGCACAAAAAGACTTCAAAAAACACAAAACACCTGGTACTGATGGTTTTCCTGTTGAATTCTATCGCTTTTTTTGGCCTGAAATCAGTAAAGAAATGACAGATAGTTTCAACTTTGCTTTTCAATCGGGGATGCTATCTATTAGCCAAAGGAGAGGTATAATCTCGCTTATTCCAAAAAAGTCTAAAGACACCACTATTTTAGAAAATTTAAGGCCTATATCACTCCTTAATGTCGACTACAAAATTCTTACTAAAGCTATAGCAAAAAGACTTGAAAAAGTGCTCCCTAGCATTATAAATCCTGACCAAACTGGTTATGTGAAAGGCCGTTACATTGGTGAAAACATTCGGCTTATTCAAGACATAATACAATATACCAACCAGACAAACAAAAAAGGCATTGCAATATTTCTTGATTTTAAAAAAGCATTTGATTCGATTGAATGGCCATACCTTAACGCCGCTCTTAAATCTTTTAATTTCGGACCTGACATTATAAACTGGTTCAACATATTCTACAATAACGTTTCTAGCTGTGTTTTAAATAATGGGCATGCTTCAAATTTCTTCTCTTTGCAGCGAGGTGTTCGACAAGGTTGCCCTCTATCGGGTCTCTTATTTGTCCTGGGGATTGAACTTCTAGCGAGAGCCTTAAAAAGCAATAGATCTATAAAAGGCATCCAAGTAGATAATCAAGAAATAAAAGTATCACAATACGCTGACGACACTACTGTCTTTGTCCGCGACCAAGAATCCGTTTCCGAACTACTTAAATTTCTAAATGATTTTAACTCTCTCTGGGCTGGAAATAAACACTGCTAAAACTGAAGCAATGTGGCTAGGACAATGGAAAAACAATCAAGACACCCCTTTTGGTTTCAAATGGCCAAAAGAACCGATATTATCTCTCGGAATATTTTCTCACAAAATCAAACAGATGCGGAAGAACTCAACTTTGGAACCAAAATTCGAGATTTAGAGAAAACTTTAAATACCTGGCAAAAAAGAAAACTTACGTTGTACGGAAAAATCAATATCGTAAAAACATTAGGACTCTCTAAACTGACTTTTAACGCTTCTGTTTTAAATGTGCCAAAACATTTTATACAACAAATAAATAAAATTATTTTCAGTTTCATTTGGGACGGCAAACCCCCAAAAATTAAAAAAAGAACGGTCATCGCAGAAAAAAAAGAAGGTGGCCTCAAAATGTGCGATTTTGAAATTATGGAAAAAGCTTTGAAAATTGCTTGGATTAGTAGAATTCAAAGTCAATCTTCTGCTTCTTGGAAAATTATACCTAACCAGTGTGTAAATCACCTCGGAAATTTCTCTTTTCTGACAAAATGTAACTACAAAACCGAATTACTTAAGCTAGAGAGCCTCCCTATTTTTTATCGCATGATTCTCGATTATTGGCGCGACTTCAAAAACTTACCTGATCGTACTACTACCAATATAAAAAATGAAATTATATGGAACAACTGTAATATTTTAATTGATAAGAAGCAAGTTTTTTATAGAAAATGGTTTGCAAAAAATGTTATTCATGTGCAAGATTTACTGAATGAACAAGGCAACCTCTGTAATTTTTTAGAATTCAAAACAAAGTTTAATTTAGATGTACCCTTTACGAAGTTTTATGGTCTTATCAACGCCATTCCTCGCGCGTGGAAAAATGCTTTAAAACCGCATGGTCAAAACAACCTCAACGATACTTCTACCACACCCCTAATCACAAGTTCTATTTATTCTGCAATCTTAAAAAACACTTTCGTACCACCAACCTCTCAAACTAAAATTTTACGACACGGCTTTTTAGAAAATAATGTTCATAAAGTTTACCAAATGCCTTTCATAGTTACAAAAGAAGTTAAACTCATAATGTTTCAATACAAAATTATACACAACATACTCCCTACTCAAACGAGCCTTTTCCGTGACGGTATCTCTGAAAGTGATCTTTGTCCGTTATGTGGGTGGGAGAAGCAAACTTTAAAACATATGTTAATCCAATGTAGTAAATCACTCTCCTTCTGGAATACGTTTCAAGAGTGGTGGTTTGAAAAAGCAGGTGAAAGACTTTCTTTAAAACACGGTAGCATATTATACGGCTATTTTGACAATACAAAATACTGGCAGGCATTAAACTACTCAATTCTAATAGCAAAATACTATATATTCTGCACGTCAAACAGGCGCCAAGGTGAACTATACTTCTGTAACTTCCTGCTGCGAATCCAAGAAAAAATTGAAATAATTAAAGAAACTGAAATTGCAAAGAAATGCTTGCCTGCTTTTCGCCGAAAGTGGACAGTTCTTCTATAATTAGTTGTTCTTTAATTAATATTGGTAAATTTGTTAATGTAACCGTACGTTTGCGTAGTTCGTGTAGTATCATATTGTAATGCAGTAATGTAAAAAATGTAGTATCATATTGTAATGCAGTGATGTAAAAAATGTAGTATCATATTGTAATGCAGTAATGTAAAAAATGCAGTATCATATTGTAATGCAGTGATGTAAAAAATGTAGTATCATATTGTAATGCAGTGATGTAACAAATGTATTGTTCAAAATAAAAAAAAAAAAAAAAAAGTGATATATGCAAAAAGGCAAGTAAGAATGTTGGTGTTCTGGTACGCCTTAGAAATATGATTCCCACAGAAGCCAAGTTACAATTGTATAAATCGGCAATTTTACCTGACTTAACATATTGTCACATAGTGTGGCATTTTTGCAAAGCATCAGATGCAAGAAAATTAGAGAAAGTACAAGAACGGGCATTACGTGCTGTATATAATGATAGGAATGCTACGTATGAGGAACTCCTAGAAAAGGGAAGACTCTCCAGTCTTGAGAATAGACGATTACAAGATATACTAATTTTAATGTATAAGGTTAAAAATTCAATAGCTCCAGAGCATGTATGCAATATGTTTTTTCAGCAAGATAAGCATTACAATTTACGAAATGATTTTCCGGTTCCAAGATATAATACTGTTAAGTATGGTAAGCACAGTACCAGAATTTTAGGCCCATACATATGGGGCAAGATAAGCCAGGAACTACGCAGTAAGACCAGTCTTCAGGCATTCAGGAGAGGGGTGCGTGCTCTCAATGTGCTTGGCTTGCTGGACGGTACGTGTGGCTGCTGTGCATGCTCATCTTAGAGTGGTGGGTATGCACAGTGGCTTCTGCTGTCTGGCTTCCTGGTGTATTGGGAGTGTTCTCGTCTGATTATTTGATTGTTTGTTTTGTCTGGTCGTTAGTTTGTCTTTGTTTGTCCCCTGCTTGCTGTTTTTGTTTGTAATAATTTTATATATTTAGGTTATTTTCATAATTGATGCTATTTTAAGACTATATTTTTATATATAAATTATATTCTAAGACTGCATTTTTAAATATTTTTAATATTTTTACATATATTTGAATTGTATGCATTTTTAATTGTATTCATTTTTACATATATTTGAATTGTATTCATATTATCCATTTATAGTATCCTTAATTAATTTTAATATCTTTTTTACATATACTAGAATTGTATACATATTAATTATTCATAGTGTCCACAATTAGCTTTTAGCTAAATACCTTGACACTTTAATAAAGTTTATGTATGTATGTATGTATGTATATGACAGCTCCTTTGTTGGCAATGTTAATTACTAATTACAAAAATTCTACAAAAAAACAAGTGTTCGTTTTCCAATATTCCTTAAATGCACTATTTTTTTTATTTACAATGCACATGCTCGTTACACCATTACTTTAGGAGAAGCGATTCAGATTATTACTCTGCCATTATTTTATAAAATATTATTATTTTTTTAATTGCAGACATTTCGAGCTACACCTGGCGGAACACTCTCTGTGCATTTCCGATTGATTACAGGAAGTGACTTTGAGCTCAATGTTACAGATGGAGATACCTCAAACAAAACTCTTCTCAGCAGAGTTACTGCTAACTACAATGGAAAGATACTGAAAACCGTCCATGCGTCTGTTTTGGAAATTAATTTCGACTCAAAAGGGAACGCCAAAGATCCTGCCAACTTGAAGATAATTATTCTGAACGAACAAGGTACGTATGAGTGTACAGTAATTATTACGTTTGGCTTCAATTAAGTACGGAAGTGAGACGTCACAAAACTTAAATTTGTAAAATTATCAGATTTGCTGAGATATTCGGAAATGAAAAAAATTAAAACATGCCTGCTTGTCAAAATCGGCATGTTATTGCAACTTGAGGGTGAGATATTGGCACTTTCATGTTGTGATAACTCCATACCAAACCTTCTAATTTTTCCTCCGTTCAAAACGATTGGGATTCATCAGAGCATAAAAGTGACAATATCTCACCACAAATGTAATAGGATGAAGGATGATGATTTTTGGCAAGCGGCCATTTTTCATCAGGCTCTCTTTGAATATCTCATCAAGTTTTTGTGACGTCATCACTTTGATACTCTATGGCTATGTATTTTAGGCTGACACTTCATCAGCATTCAGTATTTTTACTGACAAAGGGAACAAAGCAACTGAAAAGTACAGGTACAAAAATAACACATTTTCCGAACTTATATGCTATCGTTTAAACATATTGTTTTTATATTACCGTATTTTAATTTCAGCCCTCGTATTATTGGTAATACTGATTAAACTTACCCGAATGTTAGCGCTAAACATAAATAAAAAAGGTTTATAGTCACATTATTTTTTACATTTCCTTTTTCTGGGAAAACTAGCTAAATCACTAATATTGTTTGCGTCTTGAAATTACTTTTGTTTTAGTTGTCAAGCGATTTGAAAACCCTTTTAGCAATAACCGTTTTATTAAGTGAAAAAAACATTCTAGAGCTACAGCTTTCCTCGTTATTTAAACAACATTGCTACTCTTTCAATCATAAACACTACGTAATTGTCAATAAATCAACATTAATTTTTTTTATCCTTTCTAAAAGGATAAAAAGATAATAATTGATAGATTCACGTTCCTTTCAAATTTAGGTCTGTCTTCATCACTCGTGGTTTCTAACAGCAACTTCTCCAACAATTTCAAAAATGGAATTTCAATTGTCGACCTGATTGGCTACTTACAAATTTCCAACACGGTTGTCGCACAGAATGGTTATTCTGGCCTTAATACAATGAACACACATGGGGAAATGTCCTTGGCATCATTGATGTTTCTTCATAACCAAAAACACGGCTTATATGCAGAAAGAATTACTGGTTCTGTCGAACTAGGAACTGTGAAATCGTCCAAAAACCAAGAATCAGGAATTGTCATTAACGGTGGAACTATTTCCCTTTTGATGTCTGACTGCAACTCGGAGAGTAACGTGAAACACGGTTTACACATCTCAAACCAGCTAAACTCTACTTTAAACGTTTCCGACTCAAAGTTTATCCACAACACCAATGGCAGGGGAATTTACTTGCACGACTTCACGGAAGATTGTATTGTTTGGATCTCAAAAATATCGTCATTTGGAAACTCAAATAATGGAGCTTTCTTTGAAAAACTAAGTGCTTCCAGAATTACAATAACCTCATCTTCATTTGACGGGAATGGCTGGCATGGATTATCAATAAGTGAAGTAGTGGCAGGCAGATTTGCTTTAAAAGAGATTTCCACGTCAAGAAATCAACACACTGGTGTATATTTTGGCGAGGGAAGCACCAACTTGTATATGGAATCCTGGTCTTCTGTTGGAAACAACCAAGATGGCTTATTTCTAACTAAACAAGATGGAAATGTGACCTTAAAGGATTGCGTTGTCGCAGCTAACAAAAGGGATGGTTTGCAACTTCTTGATGGTGCGTATGTTCGCTTGAAAGCTTTCAACATCCAAAATTGTACTGTTTCAAAGAACAGATACGGTATCCTCTTTGAGCTTAATTACTACAAATATGGTGTTGTTGACTATGCTGTTACTGTGGTAGACACTAAAATTGTCAACAACTCCCTTGGAGGTTGTGAGTTTTACCTTGTGAATTGCGGTCGGTACAATCAGCACAGGCGTGTTCAACTTTCATTTACAAGGAACAAAGTAAAGGGTAACCAGAAATTCGGCTTGTACTTTTCCGGCCCAGAAACCTACGAGCTAAACGCCACCGTCAAAAATAATGTTATGGCTGAAAATACCGCGGGACAAGCTTTGAAACTCGAGTATTCCGACTCCTGTCACAGATATTATCCGTTTCCCGTCCTCGTGAATATTTTTGACAACACATTCGTCCAGAATACGGGAGAATACATCGTTTTTGTTGACTTAAATTCCTTACCATCCAAACGCCTTATTAGGTTCAAGAATAACACATTTCTGAGAAACAATGGTGTACTGTCATTTTCTTCTAGTTATCTTCGTACTAAAACGCAAGCTGTCTTAGCCTTAAACGAGGGGAACTTTACAGTGGAACACAATTCTTTTAACAATCCTTTGTTTCCGCATGAAATGGCAACTTTGATGAAAGATCACGAACGCGTTATTCAAGCTAGAGAAAACTGGTGGGGCTCAAACGATGAGTGTAAAGTTAAAGAAAGAATTTTTGACTTCGAAGATCGCGTTGAACTGGCAGAAATTCAGTACTACCCATTTCTAGTTTATCGCAATGTCACCAGTATCGTACCCCATAATGGTACAAGGTCTATGTGCTTTCTTCAGGGAACAAAAATTGGTGGCATGGTAAAGCGGTCAGTTAACGTACCTGGGAACAGTGCCACGTACCAAGTGAACGGTGATGTTATAGTGTTGCCTGATAGTATTCTAACAATCGAAGAAAATGTTACTTTGGAATTTGAATTACAAGCCGTGTTTCTAGTTTATGGTCAGATTATCGTCAGAGGTACCAACGTTAACAGGGTGAAGTTTATCCCTAAGAACCCCCTTCAGAAGGAAATAAGGCTGGTTGACGGTCCGGCTCCATGGGAAGGAAGGCTTGAAGTATGGTTCAACAATTCATGGATGTCGGTGTGTCTGGACAGATACTATTACGAGCCTACGATAACATGCAGGCAGTTGGGATACGAAGGGGCTAGCTACTTTCGTCAATATTCTAGTGGAAAAGAAAATGCATTTCTGCATAACGTTCGATGTAGCAGCGATGAAAATGACAATATTGCAAACTGTAATCGTCAGGCTTGGTCCTTGCTGTCATATTGCTCAAATTACGTTGCCTATATCACTTGTAAAATTCCTTACTGGAGTGGTGTTCACTTGTCATTGACGTCAAAGAAAAGCTTCATCACAAACCTCGACATCACCTACGCAGGCTTCCCTTACAGAAACGACCTAAACGTTCCTGGTATTGCCTTAAGAGTGGATCTTAGTCACCATAACGTCAGTGGAGTTATTGTGGATAATTCCGCTTCTATAGGTGTCCAGGTAATGTATCCAGATCCCTTCAAAAAATCTTATGACCTGCAGAATTCTACTATATCGAACACCGAATCGGATGGAATACGTTTAGAGTCTCCATTTGTCGACATCATGCACACTGATGTTGTAAATACAAAAGGTCGTGGATTTTTGTCCGATTTTGATTGGAAGCCTCTTAACATTCATGTTGTCAATATGGCCGTAACAAAAGTAAAAAGGTATTTACAGGTGTGCTCCGACAAACAAATATTTCTCGACAATTCCAGCCTAATATATTACCTAGTTGTGAACACGGGAAATATCTACCACTGCGAGAGCTTAATCACAGCTCCACAGGACTATGACATCGGAATGCAACTAATCTATCACGATCTAAACTCTTACGTCGCATTCCACGTTTACAGCGGAAAAAACGCAACTTCAGAAACTCTCTGGGATATACACTCATTAACATGGGCAAGCCGTCCAATTTGGATGTCAAATACAAGCTCAGTCCTTCTGGAAAGTTCATCTCGTTATAGCGGATACTCGGTACATTTCGTGCTGTATCTAGTAAAAGGTAATCTACGTAGGTTGAAATTGTTGCCGTGCATGTTAAAAGGACACTGTCACGAATTCGCATGCGAAATATCATTTTCGACCCAAGTTTATTCGTTTTCCACCGTGACCACTGCCAATAGTCGACGCCATTTTGAAATTGACACTTCAACTTGAAAAATTCAGGCTGAACACTGACAGTGTCCCTTTAAATGCAGTATAATAGTGAATGTATCGAACCCCTAGATGACATCATCATACGCTAAAATGAAGTTAGCTTAAGTCCGATGCCTCAAAACTGATGTCAAGAAAATAAGCTGCATTTAATTTATAATAATTAAAAAGAGAGCGAACCACAGCAATATTTTATGATGATATTTATTTTCTATTTACCCTAAATTTAACAAAGATCTTTAACAAAAACTGGACTATTGCTTTTAGATCTCCTTTCATACAAATATAGTATTTTTGATTTTTAATACAAACACTGTTTAAACAAGAAGGTTTGGTTTAGAAATCTATGGTCAGGTGTATGGTTCAGGATACTTACCAGAACTTAATGGTGTTAATTTTGTTTGTTTGACGACAGGAGACAACCATGCAGAGTTGAGGTCACCAAACCTTATCATTTCTAACAGTAACTTCATTTCCAACACCCTTGGTGGAATTGTCCTCAGTAATGGACGTGACATCTTAGGAAACGTCTTCATCCAAAACTCTGTGATTCGCGACTCGTCAGGGAATGGACTTCAGACCGCATTTTCAAGTGTCAAAAATCTCAACATCTCGAATTGCTCATTGGTCAGAAATAAAAATGGGATCGTCCTTTCTAAGTTTTCTGGTAATGTAACAATTGAATATACCGCGGTTTCAAATTCGTCCCACGAAGCACTATACGTGCCTTCCGAGGGTCAGAAAGTAGTCCATTTAAGAAACATTCGCTTTACTCACAACAGAGGATATGCAGTTCATGTGTATGGATATCAAACAGAACTAAGTATTTTTTCAACCAACGCCTTCTTCGGATGGAACAAAGCTACTACTGTTTATTCAGACCCTGGATACGGCCGGTATGGGTATGGTATACCAATATTCTCCTTTAAAAACTGCACATTTCTAATGAACCATGGGCCGGTTATAAACATAAAGGAATCACCTTCTCTGAGTCAATGGGAATTTGTAGAAAACGTCTTCATGAAAAACACTCAACCATCGGTTATCAGGACAACACAATACACTCATTTAGGTTTTATACCTAAAATCGTCGTAAATAGAAATAAGTTTCTGTTCAACCTCTGCCATGATAAAGGTGTTATAGATGTCGTTGGGGGTACAAAAAAATTGGTTATTGACGGAAACCTATTTGAAGGAAACACTGGCAGATCCATTTATCTTGAAGAAACATCTAGGTCGCCTACGACGGTACAAAATAACATTTTTAAGAATAATAACTGCTCCGAAAAAGGCGTCTTAGAAGTAAAAGCAATGGATAAAGAAATCAGTATAGATAACAATGTCTTTAAATCTAATGAAGGCTTGTTTATGGTTCTTCTGAACTGCGGTTATTCTATAGAGCTTCAAATGGTAAACGAGCACGTAAATTTTACGAACAATTCTTTTGTCAACAACACCAGCGTGGAATCAAATGGTCTTTCTTGTGAACTTAGTATTTCAGGACTAATGGAACACAAAACGTTTTTTATACACTACAACAAATTCGACAGCTACCACTTTGCAAAGGAGCTGTGTATGTACATTTTTGCATCTTCCCGCGAAAGTAGTCTGGATGTGTCTTTAAACTTCTGGGGTTATAATGATGAAAGCGCCGCTCAGAAGCGAATCTTCGACGCAGAAAGCGATTATGAGCATGCTTTGGCTATATTTGTACCATTTCTGAGCAGGTCAGGAAACATTATGTATGGTTCCAACGCAACAAGTGGTTTTGAAGTTAAAAGCATATTAGGTGGACGCATATCATCAACCGTCCAGTTGAATATAAGTTGCAGTCCCTACAAGGTTCTTTCTGATGTCATAATTTTGCCACAAGCTTCCCTGATAATAGATCCAGGCGTTGTGATGCACTTGGATTCTGGTGTTGGCATGCTGGTTCTTGGCTCCCTTTTTGTCAATGGAAATGACACTCATCCTGTTGCATTCTCTCTGTTAAAGAAAAATCAAAGTGAAACGCCGATGCCGGTTCGACTAGTCGGTGGTACTTTCCCTTGGTATGGAAGAGTAGAAGTATTGATCAACGAAAACTGGGCTTCGCTGTGCTCAAACGAATCGACTCCATTTGAAATGAACACCGCTAAAGTTGTATGTGAACAGCTCGGCTATAAAAAACCATTAAACATTGGTCAAAACATCGATAATGGTCCTCAAATGTCTCCAGATGCGATGGCGTTTAGCATACTATCTAGTTGTCGTGGAAATGAAACTGAAATTAGTGAATGTTCGTTAACGTTTCTGAATCACAGCTGTAGCAATGTTTCGCGTGCAGTGTTTGTAAACTGCACTGGAGGATTACCGTGGGGAAATATCCGATTTCTGCGCGAATCAAAAATCCCATACGACCCGACTACATCACATTTACAGCACTTGAAGATCGAGCACTGTGGTATAAAACATGGAAAAGAAGTTGCCGCGTTCGAAATATTTCAGTACGTACCAGAAGTGCATTCTGTACATGTTTTAAATTGCTCGGCAGGTGGTTCCAAGATTTGGTTTCCAGAAAAGAACGTTATATTCACAAACTCCTCATTTAGTAATACAGGAGGAAGTGGAACGGCAATCTTGACCACGGCAAAGAACGTTACCATGCAACAACTTAAGTCGATAAACAACAAGGATGGTGTGTCTTTTGGCGATCCGAATGGTCAGTGGATGGACGGCCTATCCTATGGACAAATCATGCTGTGCGCTACAGACTCATCTGTAGATCTTGCGAATGGTAGTGTTTTTCTATACTTTAGACATCCCTTCATAACTAACTACAACCCAGCTGTCAAATGCAAGAAAGTAGTTCGAACCGAAGGCTATGGTGGTTTCGCTATTAAGCTGATAGTAATGAAGAATGTAGATTATATCACAATAAATGATCCTCACAGAAATGAGATCATAAAGTATTCCTCCAGGTATCCCGCTCTGTTGTCAAGACGAAGACTCGTTCCATGGAACACTGTCACAATATATTTCCAAGGGTGGTTTAGCACTAGCGAAGTGCTTTTGCATCTCGAACGGATTGAGGAAAACGGTTAGTATTGGTTTTCTATGCTAACGTTACATTAAGGCGATGGATTTACTGTGTTACTTAGGAAAGTATCTTTGATCATAATATGTTTACCATATTCTATTCCCAGACTGAAGCAGTAAAAAAAAACATCAAGAAAGAAACAGAAATAATTATGCTTTTTCTGCCTCACAGGTTTCCCTTGTACGTTTGAGATAACTAATTGTGGTTGGAAAAATTATCCTGGATCTAATCTGAATGGCACTGTGCTAACACGAAGGTGGGATTGGACTGACATCAACGGCATGCATAGCGGAGTTCCTGACCACACGTATTTCTATTATGGGGGTAAGTGTAAGGGTTGGTTCTATTGTATAATTAAACACTGAGTAAATTACATTTAATGTTTAATGTTTAATGTTTAATACACACCTGATTGAAGAAACATTGTCGGGAAAAAGAGCATATATAAGCCATAAACGATACGACACGATGGAATGCTGGGAACATGACAATCAAGGGTTGTTTGCATTTAATTCATCAGCATTTACAGCCAAATTCCTTGTATCGCGATGCGCGAAATGCAAACTTCGAAAGCTTTCTGTTTTATTTTTTCTGTTCCGTCAATCATCTCAGTTGGAGGCGGGGTTATGCATATGTTTGGGCAGTTTTAATTGAAGACTGAACATGAGATCGATTTATGAAAAATTAAACGAGCTAAATGTAAGAAATACCTTTCTCAAACTCATTAATAATACATGAAGAAAATACAAAGGAAATTAATGTTTAATGAGTGTTTGGAAATCAGATGAAACACTCCTCATTTTTGCATCCTTAATTAATCCATCTTAAATCATCAAAAATCATCTTAAATCGTCAAAAATACTCCGCTGCGCGTCGTATTTTCAACTCTCTTCTCAGTGTTTGATCTTGTGATGAAACACTGTGTCTCATGTTTGATATATTACGTAAACTCTAAAATACCTGTAATCGGCGTGATTAAGGTGGTTCGATACAGTTTTCTGGAGACCATACCAACATTTTTCAATCGGCTTTTAAGCGATCTTCTCCAAGTCAGATCAACGTGAAATTTTCACCACTAACTTGTTTTGAATTGAAGTTTGGCAAAATGTATTTTCTGGTAAAATCGATATTACCATGACAACGATAGACAAGAAACTTAGAAATCAGTCAAAGTGAAATTTAGCGCGTTTAAGATCTCGCATTGAAAATCCCACATAGACATCTTAAAATATGGTATATGGCATATATATTTTGAAAGAATAAAAAAATTCTGTATGTTTGAATTAAAATAAATCGCAAGAACATTTTAAACCGTACTTTTTGTATATAAGTAATATATGAACCAAGAGATTAAGACTGGTTTCGTGAAATTACTTCCAAATCGTGTCATAATGTAGCTTCATGTTATGTTTGCACGCCAGGAAAGTTTTGTGTACTTTCTCCTTTGCGATCTTGAGAACTACCATTTTTCCTAACATCGCTCCGTGTGTAAGTTTTGGGTAGTTTTCGATTTCGATCGATTGTGCGAAAATCTCAGAAAGGGCTCGATGGATTGTTTTAAAAAAATCACCACGTATGCTTGGTGATGTGAAAAATATTATCTCAAAGTTTCATTGGCTTTGATTTATTAGAACACCTTGAAATTTAAAGATGAAGACGACGTTCAAAGTGGCCGATAGTTGGCGTTACAAATTCGGCATGGTTGTTAACTTATGCTAATGATTTCAAATCAATGCGCACCACATTCCTCCATGATTAATACATTTCATTGTAATCTGCTTTGCATCTATTACACGCAAATCGTGCCTCGCGCGTGCTTATTAAAAAAATGCGCGCTACATTCCTCAGTGATTAATACATCCATTGTACGCTCTATAATGCAAATTTATTTGCAACTGTTTTCTTTTACGTTCAAAATGCCTGCTGTGAAAACGTCTTTGAAACGCAAAAGGGCATTAATTGCGCAAAATAATCATAAAAAGAGACCTCAAAATGGGAATCAGGAAAGAAATCAGGACTAGCAGCAGAAAAAGCACCACCACGAGTGACAAAGGACAAAAATTCCTTTGTAAAATAATCAATTTTTTTGAAGAAATACAACACTAAATGTTACATGTACTCAGGAACGTTAAATAATAATAGTTATGTAATGATAGGCTTAATATAGTGCACATGATCCTGACGTTAACAAACACGCGCGAGGCACGATTTGCGTGTAATAGATGCAAAGCAGATTACAATGAAATGTATTAATCATGGAGGAATGTGGTGCGCATTGATTTGAAATCATTAGCATAAGTTAACAACCATACCGAATTTGTAACGCCAACTATCGGCCACTTTGAACGTCGTCTTCATCTTTAAATTTCAAGGTGTTCTAATAAATCAATGCCAATGAAACTTTGAGATAATATTTTTCACATCACCAAGCATACGTGGTGATTTTTGTAAAACAATCCATCGAGTCGTTTCTGAGATTTTCGCAAAATCGATCGAAATCGAAAACTACCCAAAAATTACACACGGAGCGATGTTAGGAAAAATGGTAGTTCTCAAGATCGCAAAGGAGAAAGTACACAAAACTTTCCTGGCGTGCAAACATAACATGAAGCCACATTATGACACGATTTGGAAGTAATTTCACGAAACCAGTCTTAATCTCTTGGTTCATATATTACTTATATACAAAAAGTACGGTTTAAAATGTTCTTGCGATTTATTTTAATTCAAACATACAGAATTTTTTTATTCTTTCAAAATATATATGCCATATACCATATTTTAAGATGTCTATGTGGGATTTTCAATGCGAGATCTTAAACGCGCTAAATTTCACTTTGACTGATTTCTAAGTTTCTTGTTTATCGTTGTCATGGTAATATCGATTTTACCAGAAAATACATTTTGCCAAACTTCAATTCAAAACAAGTTAGTGGTGAAAATTTCACGTTGATCTGACTTGGAGAAGATCGCTTAAAAGCCAATTGAAAATTGTTGGTATGGTCTCCAGAAAACTGTATCGAACCACCTTAAAAGACCAAAACGCAATTATAATCAAATTTATTCGCCCGATTCGAAAGGGTGTACCGTGCGTAAGACAAATTCTGTCAATGATTTCATCTTTAAAATCATCTTCAAGATGATATCTTTCAAATATTTAGTTCATATTCAATCACATTGCATCTTGTTTTTGTATGTTTTCTTTTATTTTCCGTCGTTACTACATTCGTTTTCTATATACATACTGTCAGTTTACATTTGCATATTATTACCGTTGATGCATGACCGGACGACAGTAACGAATAATACTCCCCGGGAGTTTTAAACAACAGGAAAAGCTCAAACTTCTCGGCACGCCAGCGGAGTCGATTTTGCCAGCATCTATACGAAATATTCCATGGAAGTTGAAGAAAGTTTTCGCCATCTCTAGTCGTCGAATTTTTTCGATGCAAACTTTTGAAGCCGATAAAACGTCCAACGCCAGCGGAGCTCACTAATTTAATATGCCCGATGCAAATCAAATTTACAAGCGAAGAAACGAGTTCTAAGATAAAAATCGACGGATAAAATTAACTTTCTGAATTCCTCTCCGGTATCCATCTTCTTCGATTAAACATCCTTTCTCGCCAGCTCTCCGAATAAAATTTCTCGCCATTGAACTCTCCGAATGAAACTTGCGGGAATCTCTCAACGCGCTAAAATAACACCAGATTCAACTCGCTCCGTGTTAACCCCGCCTCCCACTGAGATGATTGATGGAACAGAAAACTTTCTTAGTTTGCATTTCGCTCATCGCGATACAACGAATTTGGCTGTCATAACTATTCCTTTCGTAAAAGATTAAGAGGATGATTGTTTTGCATGCTGTGTTAGAGGGTCCTAAAGGGGTAAAATGTGAACTGGGATTGTTTTGTTTTTGCCCTGGGAAATGGGATTTGAGTCACTGGGTGCTGGATGGATTTGCTCACTGGGAATGGGAAAAAAGGTCGAAATGGGAATGGGACGGTTGTCTTTAAACATGTCCAGTCAATGCTCAACTGGTCTTAACTAGTCTAACTAATTCCCGTAGTTTTGTAAACATCAGAAAACTGTTAAAAGTGCCTATTTTACGCCAATTATACGACAGGAATATCAGAATATTTTATTTTTCCCTTGTCTTCTGGTCAACGATATTTGTGTTCAGCGGTGCAATCAAGCCAAAAACGCTAAGCATGCGTATTTACATGTTAAAAAATGCCGGGATGTCGGACATTCTCGTCCCCACAGCCCTCGTTTAGTTTTACGCAATTTAAAAATACCGTCGAGCTCTGGGGACGAGAATGGATGTCGGACTCCTCCCTGTAGGCGACAGGAATGTGACGTGGCAGGAGAAAATTTAACTTTTATAGCGCGAAAGCGGGTGTGATATCGCCTAATTCTTAGCCGACGAGGCCGTAGGCCGAGTCGGCTAAAATTAGACGATATCACGCAAGCTTGAAGAAAAAATATCCAGGCCGGTCCGTCATTTTTGCATTATCTTGTCAAAATGCGAAATTTACATCCATCGTTGGATATACGTCATGTAGGCATAGCGTATATCGATAACTTTTTAACCATATTTGGGCAGTGTATCAATGTGTTGAATTATAGCAACTGATATGCGGATGTGAATAGAAAAGAGCTGGTATGAAAAACACTGGGATTTTTCCTGAATTCCGCCAGTGGGAATGGGATTTGGACGCTGGGAAATAGGATTTGCATAAAAAATTGTCTGGGAAATGGTGCAGACAGTGCTCTTCCGCTACTTAACTTATTAGACTTAATTACAGTAGAAAAGATTTTTACATTACAATTACTCAAGTTCTCACACCAGTGGCATAAAAAGCAACTTTCCAATATTTTCGACAACCACCTTCGCTATGCCAGTGATGTCCATACATATAACACTAGATATGCTGCAGGAGGTAACTTCTAATATATATAGATAGCCCAAGCCTAACAGCGTCGCACTTTGAACAAGCTTAACTAAGGTGAAACTTAACTAAGGTGAAAGGGGGGGGGGGGGGGGGGGGAAGCACAATAATTAAGATTGACGAACGGGCTATTTTCAATTTTAGCAATTCTCAAAACCAGTAGACCGTCTGCACAGTACATTTTTATAGACCGTACAAAAGTTCACAAAACAACTTTTCTCTGTCTAGAATAACTAGTACCACTAGTTTCCGAATAAAATACAGTTTATGTTTGTCAAAAATTGCCCGAGAAACTGATTTGAAAATCAAAAATTGCAAAAGTACACAAACATATTTGCATATAAGGCGATGCGAGTGAAGATAAAACTGTTCTATAAAATCAAAGTCTTGTTTTGTTTACAAAAAAATCGCTTTTCAATCTATCTAATGAATGAACAAACACATAAAAATGAACAACACAATCTTCTTTCGAAAAAAATTATTCAAATCTCCATTAGTTTACGTTTAAAAGCAAAATGCTACCATTTAATTATAGCTCATTGAGTTCAAGCTTCCTTCGATGAAATTCAAGAGATCGATACAACTGAATTTAAGCACGTTTTACAGTGCGACCACACGAACCGAGGCCACCTAGACAAATTTTGAGACAAATTTTTAAATTAGCCAATCACAAGTCGAGATCTAGACAATGAAATAGCGCATAATTATACTTGACCAGTTGTTTCGAGTACCGCCGAGTGCAAAATTTAAATTCTGAACTGCGCGCTGTGTCGAGAATCTTTGATGACCAAAGGCTAAAAATGAATTGCCGCGTTTGGATAAATCAATCCGGAAGGTATTTTGTCAACGGCGCCGAAACTCACAAAGTTTTGAATTTATATCACATTGGCACTTCTCACTTCTCAGCGAGAAATCATGACCTCGTGAGCTGAAAATCGTGTGTCTCTCAGGCGTGTTGGAAAGAAAACATGATCATTGCCTTTTTATTAATTCTTCGAGTTCTGATTGCTGAAACAAAAATATCAACAAAGAAGCAAATTGTTTTCTAATAAGAGACGTGTATAAATACGTGACAATAGCGGGCAAAGTTGGCGGCGAATAAATTAGATGCACAAGCGGTTGACAGGAGGATAACACATTCCGACGTGCGATAAAAAAATAGAACTCTCAAAAGAAGAAAGTTATTTTCCTTCTTTCTTCAAACGAATAATTCACTGCAGTTTGCTTCCGATTTCTCAACTCAACGGCAAAAATCGCGTGGACAAAATTGCACTATTTTCTGAGAAACAACTGCGAACTATCCGTAAAGATCCGCTCGTTTATCTACAATCGTTATCAAAAACCTTCGACCACTTGACTAAATTTTGATTAATTTTGTAGTGCATTAACCCCCTCCCCCCTTCCCACCCCCTATATCAATGTTGGGTGGTGATTGGAGATACCGGGGGCTTGCCAACCGCATGAAGATTGATTTGGGTTCCAAAGTTTAGATCCAACATTGTTATTGGGGGCCCGGGGGAAGCGAACATCAGCAATGTAGACTCAAAATTGTTAAAAAGTCAATTAAAATATAGGGTGGTCGAAGGTATTTTGCAAACGATTGTCTGAGAGAGAATTCGCAAAGCGTTGTTTATAAGAAGACGTTACAAACATATATGTATTGATAGGCTATGTTGACAGTATTGACAAAATTTTTTTTTAGCTATATCCCTATAGACATGAAATATTCGGCATTTTATGTGAAATGACGTCATTTTCTAACATTAACCCCAGGTAATATACCGAAGTGTACAATAATCGTTTTTATTCGGTAATAATTTTGGAATTATTTTTTTTTAAAGCAACACAGACATATAATTAATTGAAAAATAATCAATATCAAGCGAATTCAACCAAGTATTTAACTTTTATCTCATTTGTGGGATCCCTGTGTAACACCAAAGAATTTCCAAAACAAGGATGTTGTCTTTGACAAAGACACCGCTTTCTTCGCCACCGCTGACGCTCCTATTACTCTTGTCAGAGGAGGTACCATAGACACCACGAATACCCAGATGATGGCAGTACGCTGGCGAGCTTTCCACTTCACGTATCAAGTGAACGAAAGTGAACGCAAAGAATTACGGCCATGTAAACGCTGCTTCGCAGAATTCATATTGAGCAACAAGAGCTCCAGCAGCTAAATGTCACGCCGTGTCACGCTACTATAATTCCACGATGCTCGCCTATAAACTCAAATAGCTCCATCCACGTTAAACATTTAGCATTTCATGGTATTATTACATAATCTACTACTAAAGACAAACATTATCTAAGCTAATTACTGTTTGTAATTTGCCATAGCTGTACATAATTGACGATTCTCAGCGTGACGACGAAACAAAGAATATATGTCACTGAATCTTTTTATGTCACCAAAAAGCGAGAACCGTTGAAATGTAGTTTATTTACCGTCCAAAAATTAACTTTGGGATTCCTAACATGATTATCCTTATTATTTCTCTCTAAGGAGAGTTAACATGCAGTCATATGCGAAAGTAATCGTGAGAAATTAACAATAATCACCGAGCACCGTGCATGAGAATCGTGAGAAGGACACAAACACACCAGCCCTCCCCCCAAAGACATGTTTTGCCGTGTACAAAAATATTCGTTTATTTTGCTTTAATACTTTGTACGTCCACCTTTTCTTGTTATAATAGCATCGATTCTTTTACGAAAACTATCGATTGAAGAGTTTATATACGATATATCAGTCTCTTTGAGCGTATTCAGCACTCGCTCTTTAAAATCCGAAAATGTTTCTTTTGTTATGTTTCTTGAAATGGCATCATTATCTAGCTAGATTGTACTATTTTTGACGTATTTACCTACACTATCATACACTTTCGCACTCGACGATTATTGTATGCTTTAGTTTAGACCTATATCATAGTGTGAAATACCGTGTTCGCTACTTAAAAGCTTGTGTTAAGAAAAGTACTTCCGACAATCGTTATCAAAAACCTTCGACCACTTGACTAAATTTTGATTAATTTTGTAGTGCATTAACCCCCTCCCCCCTTCCCACCCCCTATATCAATGTTGGGTGGTGATTGGAGATACCGGGGGCTTGCCAACCGCATGAAGATTGATTTGGGTTCCAAAGTTTAGATCCAACATTGTTATTGGGGGCCCGGGGGAAGCGAACATCAGCAATGTAGACTCAAAATTGTTAAAAAGTCAATTAAAATATAGGGTGGTCGAAGGTATTTTGCAAACGATTGTAGTTGTGTATACTTTGTTATCCAGCAACACTGAAAGCGGGTATTTTAGTTTTTATACAGAATGTTCACGTTACTTTATAAAAAATCCCTTTGTCGTCTCTCTGTTCCGTACTTTACATGTACAGGCCGGGTTGAAGCTTTGAAGTCCTAAACTATAAATTCTTAATTGTGATTTTCTTGAGCCCGGTCTCGAGACACAAGGTGCCAAGGGGAGAGTGAAAAAAAAAGAACAAATCGAAACTCTCAGACTGAAGAATCGCTCTCAAATTAAAATGAACCGGAGAGAAAGTTACAAATTACCGCTTGAATGTACATAAAAACGTCTTTGAAAAATGAATACAATCTTTGTTGTCAGCTCTGTTTAGTAATCACCGAAACTCAGTGCGAATCGCTCGTGGCGCCCGAGCGGCCGTCACGTTTACTTTGGATTGTTCAAAATTTCTTTACTACTGGCTTTGATTCTGGCCAACCCAGACGTTGTCATAAAATTTTCCGGCTTGATTTATATAAATGGACAATTCTTCATTGTTATCATTTGGGTAATGAAGAATTTATGGATATCAAAGGTTCGCAACACATCTCACAGTTCAGAATTTGAACTGGTCAAGTATAATTTTGCGCTATTTCATTGTCTAGATCTTGACTTGTGATTGGCTAATTTCAATTTGTCTCAAAATTTGTCTGGGTGGCCTTGGTTCGTGTGGTCGCACTGTAAAATCAATTCTCCAAAACTAACAATAACACTAATAAAAAGTCACTCACAGATTGATATCAACATAAATTCTCATCGAAAACTGTAATCTGTTTTACCTTTAAGTCCCTCGCTTGCTTGGAAATTCAAATCTCCGCTTCTGGTTCTGAAATCCGTAGCAAACAAACATCTCCCGCATTGATAAAAACGTAATACATGAAGTTCCTCGAAGCAAGATTTTATCCCTGAAAGCTCGTCTTTTTCCACTAAAGTGGCTTCTGAGTACCCTTAATTAGTATCCCTGTCTTGAGTAGCAAACCGCGACAAAATGCAGGAAAATAACGACTTTAATTCTCCGCTAGACACAACAAAACAACTAAAGTGTTTACCGAGCTCACGGCTATGTGGCCGCGCGAAAAAAAAGCCTTGCTTTCAAGATTCCGGATGTTGTTCCAACACGGCCACGGGCGGACGGACGGACACGCGCCCGCGAAACATTCCGCTAGCCATGATCATGAAAAATCACGGCACAGGTTCTATGAGTATGGAGCTGCGCAGCCAGGCCTTCGGCCTGGCAAGTGCTCCGCTATAAAGCACGCTTCAGGACTAATATCGAAAAAAAAAAAACTTCATCAGCTTTAGTAGTTGACTCTTGGGAAAAATTACCAAAATAATTCAAAGATCTTAGTCATTTTAATTTCGAAAAAAAAATTAAACGGTATTTATTGTCGAAACAGATATACTGTCCAACCCCAGTCGTCTTCTAATTTTCGCTATTTTTTTTTTGCTATTTGTGTGCAGTGTTTGTATTTATGTGTTTGAAATAGATGTCTACATGTGAATTTATACTATACAAGACTAGTGTCTAACTAGAAAACTGTATTGTTTAACTTAGACGCTATCTAGGCATTTCCTCAAATGTTATTTATATTTAGTTATTCGTCCTATTGTTTTAGTAATTTTAGTTTAGCTAGATATATATTTTCTTGTAAAAAAAATGTCATGGAAATGTGAAAAATAAAGTATTGCAATATTGCAAATAATTACCTTCCACGGCCTTCTCAAAACAATAGGAGCAATAGACCGGCCCAAACTTGCCCGCTCTATTCCAACTCACTTCAAAACAAAACACAACTGACACAGATAACTTTACAGACATATAGAGCAAAACAAAATGCCTTGACCAGGACTCGAACCTAGGTTACCGCGGCCACAACGCAGTATCTTAACCACTATACCATCAAAGCTGTGGTCGATATTATAACCAAATAAAACTTATAAAAGGTTTCCGAAACATTCAAGTTTAGAAGCAATAATATTGCGCAGTATAAAAAACCGCTTTTTACTTTACTAAGATCCGCAACATTCTTATAACCGCTTCATCGCTAGACTCTATGTCGCTTTTCAGTTTGCCAGCCATCACCCACTTTTAGTTTTAATTTCTTTACCGGTAGCTTCAAAGTTCAAACTTTTAATTATGCGAACTTACACTGAACCAAATTTGCATGAAAAATTAGCACAATTATTATTATGTTATTGAAATATACCAGTTAAAACAAATGAAATGAAATAAAATAAAATAAAATAAAATAAAGTGGATTTACGAACACCAAGGTGAATCAAACGTAAAATCGCTTTTAGAGGAAACCTTTGCTTCCGAAAAAGCCAACAAAGCTTTAGGACTGCACTATGGCCTAACAGTGAATTCGCGCTACGTTCGTAAAGTTATTTCATTCTAACATTTTGTTCTTGATTACCTTATCATTTGTGTAGTACATGGTTTTGAGTTGTTCTAAATAAAAAAAAAAAATTTGTTGACATAATGCTTTGATGAAACCTTAATGCGTTTTGTTATTATTACATTCATTTGAACTTAAACAGAGTGCGGGGTAATTGTTTTAGCACGCACATGTAATTGCCTGCTTTGTTTATTTTCCCGAGGTAATTGTTTGCAAATGAATGATTTACCTAGGCACTATCCCTAGTCATTTATTAACACAAATGATATAGATAATTGATAATACATATTAATAAGTTACCTATACCTATACCTATACCAAACTATACCTACCTATACATTCGCGGGGCTTAAATCCATACTTAAACTACTAGTGAGAACAAAATACGTTTTTTTCCACTTCGCCGAAACGTTTCGATCGCATCGTTCACGGTTTGAAATCTTCACCCGACAACCTTTTTTAATCAATTGAAAAAACCTTGTCGGATAAAATTATCAACGATAAACGATACCAACGTATTTTTTAACAACTTTATTGACAGAACACACATTTTACATTTCAAGTTAAAGAAAAATAGTACGTGTAGTAGAAATGATACTATCACGATATACTGGTAATAAGTATAACAATAACTAGGTGACAGTTATTTTAATGTGTGAAAGGTAAAGTTAAAAGTTCATATCAAATTAGGCTGCTTTATTGATTTTCCATGTTACATTAAGTTTAGGGATGCATTCGTCTAGGTCGAGTTTTCTTTTCAAGAACTTACTTGCGTAGATATACTGTTTCACGTGTTGCAGGAGAAGACAGATTTTTCTGTTTAAACAGGTACCTGACTCTGGTGGTAGATGGCAAAAGTTTAACGTCATTTATTCCAAAGAAGGGTTGATATTGGTATATTGCTTCATGTTAAACCACTTTAAAATTCCACCATATAACTTTCGGGATGAGCTGCATTCCAAGAAGATATGTTCTATAGAATCTGACTCGACATTCAAAACAGTCATCATCATTTGTGATTACATAGCGTTTTAGTTCTTTATTAGTAACCAAAATCCGATGTAATAGTTGGAAAGAGAAGTGTCTAAGCTTTTTATCCAAGTTGTTTTGAATATGTTGTGGTGCAATTTTATCTTTGGTGCAAATTTTTTATTTTTTTTATTCAAAACTCATTATCATACATTATCATACAATTTCATACCAAAAAACAAAGGAAAATAAAATTTGCACCAAGGACAGAATTGTACCACAACATATATAATATTCATGTTTATTTTCTAGTTATTCGCTATTTCGTCATTAGTCTTCGCCCAACTTTTGGCGAATTAGTGTTGTTTTCTTTAACCCTATTCAGACTGGGCGGGGGGGGGGGGGGAGGCTGTTCGAACTCCCCCTCCGGTAAAATTAGGATAACTCTTACACCGAAATAGCTATGAGACTGAAATTTTCTGACTTTTCCTAGAATTTATCTAGGGACATTCTGGTATCCACAACATGTCAGTGTGATTAACCATGTTGCCATGGCAACCGGTTTTTGACACATAGGTTTTCAAAATATTAAAATATGGTGAATTTTTTATTTTAAGATCTTGTTCTTTGACTTATAGTGCATTTTCTTGTTAGAATATTTTTTTCTTGGGACTAGTTCTTGAAAGACATAAAAAATTTTTAACATCAAATATTTGGGGGGGGAGGGGTAGGCAAATTTTTGCTCTCTTTTACTTATAGAGAAAAATTTTGTACTATTTATTAAATAACGCTTCTAAGTTCATTGTTTGGATAATAGACATTAGTTTGATACTTGTTTTATACATTCTGATCCTTTTCTCTTTTAGATATTTTTTAAATTTTAATTTAAACGAAAAAAAAGGAAATCCAAGATGGCGGATCCAAGATGGCGGATCCAAGATGGCGGACAATAATTTCAAAATTATAGTTTTATCGTTTTTTTTTTGCTTTTTCTCGCTTTACAAGTGTGTCCTTGTTTGTTTTTATTATGTTTTAATATTAAAGAGATGATTTTACAGTTATATTTGATATTTTAAGTATCTGGATGGAAAAAATATCAAAGAAACGTCGGAAAATCAAAGATGACGTCATTGTGACGTCATAATTGGGTTGTGGTAGGTCAAAACTGGGTGTGAGGTTTCCTTGTATGGAGATGAACATTGTGTGAAAATTTCATGGTCCTAGCCTTACTGGTTCCAGAGATATGAAGGGGGGTCCGAGGAGCCCCCCCCCCCCAAGTCACACATTGCCTAAAAAAGCCCAGTCTGAATAGGGTTAAGTAGTAGCAGAAACCCATAAGTACCATTGAAAGTAAAATTAGGAGCTTCCAATATAAAATCATACACAACATCATACCTACCAATCTATCACTCCATAGAATAAAAATAAAAAAACTCACCATTTTGCGACCACTGCAATGGCCAAAACGAAACACTCCTTCATAGGTTTTGTGAGTGCCCCAAAGTTAAGTCTTTTTGGGAAGACGTTATAAAATGGTGGAATATAAGGCGCTCGGACAACTTAAAGCCTAACTCTTGCGAAATCCTTTATGGATACAAACCTGAAAATACCAAGTTTCACGCATTTAATCACTATCTTCTTATAGCTAAATATCATCTATATCTCGCAAGAAACCAATCGGAGACCCTTAGCATGAAGGTCTTTCTTGCCTTATTGGAAAGTAAAATCAAATGCGAAAGACAAATTGCTATTAAAAACTCAAACAACAAAAAGTATGAAGCGAAGTGGGCCACTCTCTGCATAAGCAATGCGTTAGCTTTTACACCACTTTCAGAGTAAAAAAGCTAGGCTTAGGCGTAATTAGTAAACTTATTCAATCATTATTTAGACTCCGTAATTTGACTCTTAAGCTAGTTTATTATATCAATAAGCCTTTTTAGTGTGTAATTAAGCTCTTTTGTAAAGTTAAGTACAGTAATTAATTGCCTTAGTTTAACTGTTATAAATAAAATCGATTCTCGATTTAGATTTCAATTTCAGTGGTTTAGACTTATAGGTAAATGCTTTGGTTTTGGGATGCTAATGCACTCACCGATAAATATTGATGAGGCCTAGTTCTTCCATGAGGTCAATGACAGAGTTTCTGCAGCTTGTTTCTTTCCACGGTAAACCGCCACATTTATCTATTGAATTCAGAGTTGTATTCCAATCTAGTGTATTAATTAATTTGTCAATGTCTATGTTCGATATTAAGATCTCCCTGTTGATTGGATAAATGCTAACTGTTGTCGGCACTCATTTGGAACATATATTGTAGTGATGTATATGTATATGTATATGTTATGTCGCCAAAAACCCAGTCCAGACACCTTAAATCTAAGAAATGTGGGAAGTTCGCAGAGGACTCCTTTTGTCAGTTAACTCTCGTAAGTATTTGAGTCCAGGAGTCCTCTGGATCTTTCCTCGCAAGATACATTGTCGTTCTTGGCTACTCAACCCTCTTCATTACAGTTATTACAACAAATATTACAGCGTATAAAGGTCAGCAAAATTTGGCAGACGTTTTTAAATATGTATATTTTCGCCATCCTTCCAGGCAATTTTATGTGGCTTGGCTTCGACCGCTGGACTGATGAGTATGGTGCGTTTACTGGTCCTCCAGTTTTGAAAGAATACAATTACTGTTACTTGGAGTTTTATTATATGCTTGATGAAACTGGTTACGCATCGCTGACGGTTTTTATCCAGGATCACAGTGGAAACAAATTAACTGCATTGTGGAATACAGACAAAACCATGCACAATTGGAAGAAAAAAGTGCTGAAACTTCCCACAACACCATCTAATTTCTCTGTCGTTTTTCTCGGGTTTTATACTTATAGCTATTATGTACACTATGTGGCTATAGATGATATTCAGTTCAAGCGTTGTGATTCTTGTAAGTATTTGTTTTCGCATACATTATACATGTGTTTATTCCATTTGCAACTATGGATCTCGCCGTAAATGTAGTCTCATTTGTTGCGATTCTCCTGCCAATATGATTAAAACCAACATTTAAAATATCTCAAGACTTGCCCTACCTTCAGTAGTTAGAAGCCGTTACCAACACAAGGATAATAAAATGAACATTGCTTGTCAACTTTTATTTTAACAATTGAGCATATAGTTTAGACCATATGGATTTAAACTTGACGCATAAAAGGAACATTACCCTAGAACATAGAAAAAAATGTGAATCCCCCATCGTGCTGCAGGCGGTTAGGGGCAGGGGCGAGAGGAGCATAATGGACCCCATTGAGTTTTAACAATGTTTTTATGTTGTGCATATGATGACATCCTATAGATTTTTTAATACCTCGACCCACCACCAGCAAATTGCTATGATTCTTTCCAAGGACATTCGTGTGGCTTTGTTATTGCTCGGCAGATCTTAAAAAAAATGTAATTCCAAAGAGAAAACAGTCGAAGCTTCACTAGCTCGGTGTGTTGGTGGATAAATACAATAGTCCAGAAAATAATACGCACAGAACTAGTAATGTTAAAAAGTCAACATTTTGGTCGATATCCCAATAATAGATTGGCTGCTTAGGAAACGTAAAGTGTCAAACGAAAACAATTTTCACATCAACATGTGTCCATGGAAAATATCAACAACAACAACTTTGGCTTCCCCTAAAAAAAACTGTTACACAATGTAAAGAAGATGTCCCTTTATATGGACTGTAAACTTATAACATGACGCATGAAAGCTGGCGTTAGGGTTTTTCAACAAAGAAAGAAACTACTACAGTGATGTTGATAACGAGTGTAGTGGTAAAAAGGACTACTATGTACATAGATAACATAATTGTTATTTCTCTTTGCAGCACTCTCTACCATACATACCATTAGCGAAAGCACTATTAGTGGAAGTTTTGGTCACGGAATTTCTTACACTTCTACTCAGTCCGAAAGCCACCTTTTCAGATTGGAGCGTTCGAGAATTATGAATAATGGTATGGCGTCCTTCGTCGACGCAAATTCCCAAGGAGCGGTTTATCTTAACGCCGCGAATCAAGCTTTTCAAATATTTAACAATTACTTTGCTGGGAATAAAAATGGAACTCTTTATTCCAAACTGCAGAACGAAGAGACCGCACACGTCCCACCAAATAGCCAATTTCATGCCAACACCATCGAGTCGAATAGAGGCAGACCTCTGTTCCTGGAAGGAATTTCTGGACCATTTTTGGACGTTAAAGTGACAGATAACCATTTCTCTCAGAACTTGGCTACAGACCTGAATCAGAACGCACACAGCATTTGCAAAGTCTCAAATGTTGTAGCACTTTTTCAAGGAAATTTATTTTACAACAACAGTGGCCAGTTTGTATTAGACTATGAATTTCCAGTTGTTACTGTTATAGGTCTGACTTTTGTGAACAACACTTTGTTCAGAAATCACGGCTTAGGGGTGAATTTTGGTGAAACTATCCTTTGCAATGGTGGAGCAGAGATGCATTATAACGTGCTAGAAAATCCCAGAAACCGTTATCAAGTGAGCACGTCACTAAAAGGAAGCATGGCTGTGGTTAATGCGACTTCAAATTGGTGGGGAGAGAGCGTTCTTGAGCTGATTGTACCTCTGATCATGGACAAGACCAAGGACTATAGGCTGTCACTTACAGTCATATTCAAGCCGTTCATTCAGCTACAGCCTCAGACTGCAATCTCTGGTAAGTATTGTTCATTTTTTTCTTTCTTTCTTTTAAAATCATAGTCCGACAGCAGCTTATCAATGAACCAGGGATACCACAGAGTTGTGATAATCGAACCATCAACATCTGTTAGAGGTTGAACTATGTAGAACTCTAAATTGTATATATATATATATATATATATATATATATATATATATATATATATATATATATATATATAAATTCTTAGAGGAGCATTGAACAATCTCCAAAATTATAAATAGCATTGAACAATCTCCAAATTATAAATAGCACTCACATGATTTATATGATAAAATAACGCATGTTTTTATATCTCATAGCAACCGTATTCCCGCTTTTATAGCCAGTTTTTGTAATTTAACGGTCAATCGTTGATATTACCTGATGAGTGTGGCCATCATTTGACCATACGAAACAGTGCTGTAGTAATAAAACGATGAACTACCTCTGAAGTCTTGAACCAATTTATTATAATTATATATATATATATACAATTTAGAGTTCTATATATATATATATATATATATATATATATATATATATATATATATATATACAATTATTATGTATACAATGTGCCCTCTGGATTGTTACCATAATGGCTTTATGGCAGCTCCTGAACTTGGGCACAGGATGTACGGTTACACATTGTTGAATTGCATTGTGGAGTCACAAGAGTGCTCAAACTGCAAGCAGTGAGCGAAGCAATATGCCAATAGTGAACACCTCTTACATGGCTATATATATATATATATATATATATATATATATATATATATATATATATATATGTATGTAAGATCCAAGCGTAAGATTTTTTGCATAATTCGTTTTTTCCTTTTGTTGCGTACGTATCAGGCTTATAGTTCATTATATCCCTTTGTTTAGTTTCTTTGCGCGCATTTAGGTGTTTAGTTCTTAGTTTTATTTAGCGCACCCTCGTTAGCGTCTCTTTGCTTTGCATCTTTATTAGCGCCTTTTTGGTTTCTTTAGTTTTCTATTATGCATATTTAAACCGTATTTTTACATCGCCGTTGGCAGTGCAATTTTTGCAGTTCATTCTAGTTCGCGCTTAGCGCAGTTCTCTTTGGTCTTCCAAGTGCCTTCGTCGCGTTTTACGCAGTTCGCTACAGCAGCAGTTTTCTCTGGCCGTAACAATGTAAGTGTGTTTTCGCAGTCCTCGCTTATCGCAGTTTCGTTGTTTCTTTATGTCGAATTTCCTTAGTCGCAACTTGTAATTTTTTGCTCTTTTACTGTTTTTAGTTTCAACCAACGCACCCACGTACAACTAGTTCTTTGTACCGCGTCTTCGTATCACGTCTCGTATCAAATAAACCTTCGTTTGAATAGTGGATTTGTTGGTGCTGTTGTCATTTCCGGCCACGAGAGCTATCCGCTTATTGCAGTTTCATCGTTGAAAATTGTTCAGGACATGTCGTTTTCGTCATGAGCGTAAGTCATTGGCAGTTTACAGAGCCCATCGCCCGGCGAGTTGGAACACGTGTGCGACAGTCGAATCGTATGCTGGATTTTGAAGCTGTTCGCCTGGAAAGACTTCGTTTAAAGAAAAATTTGAGATCGGGTCATGCATCTACAGTTACCGCCATTTCGAATGAAATCTCTGGTTTGTTATCTGACGGTCGCAGTCTTCAGGAGGTGAAAGAGAAGCTCGTTCACTTGGACAGCGCCTTTGAAAGATTTAGAGTGGCCCATCGCGACTATGTCAGTGAAATTCCGGATGAGAATGCCATTGCTGAGGGTCAACGCTATCTTGAAAACAAAGAGAGAAAGTTCTGTGTCTTCCGCCAGCAGATCATCGATTGGGTAACTGAGACTGAGCACAAACTGTTAGAAGAATCGCTTAAAGTGGATTCAGCGGTGAAACCCGAGGATTCAATTAGCTGTGCTGGCACGTCGATTCCTTCTCGTGCTTCCAATGTTTCAAAACATTCAAGTCGAACAAGTTCCCGTGGTGGCCGTGCTTCATCAGTTGCAACTGCAAGAGCCAAAGAAGCCGCAAGAGTTGCTGAGCTAAAAGCCGAAATTTCTATGCTCGAAAAGCGTCAGGCTCTCGAAGAGAAAAAGTTTCGTCTGCAACAGGAAGAGTTCCGCCTTAAGCATGAAGCTGAAGTGGTTAAGACATCAGCAAAGGAGAGGGTCTACGCAGCAATGACCACCCCTTCTCTACCAGAACTAAAGCCCTTGAAATTGGAAACAGAGTTCCAGGATCAGGATCCGCCAGTTACCTGTTCCCGCGAGAAAAGAACGACCCCAAGAGAAGTTCCCCACCCAGTCCAGGGCGCGTCTGGGGATTCCCTTCCGGTTGGCCGCCTGAACACTCAGCTTTTGCAGTCGGTGAGGGATCTACGAAAGGAGACGATTGGTTTACAGCGCCAGCAGACTGTCCTTCAGCTTCAGCAGAATAGAATAGTGGAATTGTTGGCGCACAATCAGAATAGAAGCAGACTTCCACAGCCCCGTGTTTCTGTCTTTGACGGAAACCCCATTGAGTACCGCACCTTCGTTCGCGCTTTTGAGACTTTGATTGAGTCCAGAACATATAGTAGTACTGACAGACTATACTACCTGGAGCAATTCACCGCAGGGGACGTTAAAGAACTTGTAAGATCCTGTCATCATTTACCGCCGGAAGAAGGTTATGTTGAGGCTCGCAGGCTTTTGAAAAGGAAGTACGGCGATGATTACCGCATAACATCCGCTTATGAGACAAAGGCCCTCGACTGACCGAGCATAAAGGCAGAAGATGGTGTGGCTTTAAACCGTTTTTCAATCTTTCTGGCAAGTTGTAAGAACGCTTTGGCAGGTAGCCAGTACATCTCCAAATTTGATCAACCGGGAAACATCCAAAAGTTGGTGCTCAAGCTTCCTTACAACATGAGGGAGAGATGGCGTCGCACAGCCGATGACATTATGGAACGACAGATGAGGCCAGTGCACTTCAGTGACCTCGTTGCTTTTGTTGATCGTGAAGCTAGGATACTAACCAACCCAGTCTTTGGCAAGATCTCCGATACCGTACGATCGGCGCCTGGTCAGCGGTCATCTGGTGGCAAGACATCCAATTCTAAGAATCTCAGTCTTTCAGCGCAAGTAGAAGGCAGCGAAAGTCCCCCCAGTGAGACAGTTCCGCAAGGTGCAAAGGAGCCAAGTCAGTGCGCCGGTGGAGAGCAGAGACCTCAGGCTCGCAAGGATCAGGCATCCGGAGCCGATCCCGCTCCCTGGAAAGGAAAAGTTCGGTGTCTCTATTGTAGCAAAAACCACGCCCTTGAGGATTGCCAGTCATTACGGTGGAAACCCTACTCAGAAAGGATTCAGTTCCTGGTATCTAACAAATTGTGCTTCGGATGCTTATCTAATGAACATGTCTCAAGGTTTTGCACGCAGAGGAAAGCTTGTAAAATTGCGAACTGTAAAAGAAAGCATCCTACTATTCTACACACAAGCCCTCGTGAGAGAGCAGCAGTAGATGTCGGTGTTGGCACGGAGTACGACCTTAGCACTCAGGCTCGTAGTAACATGGTAAACATGGGCACCAGTGCCAACGGCCGGACCTTGGATGAGAGTCACAGGACAGGCATGGCCATAATACCAGTTAAAGTAAGGGCAAGGAACAGTGATCAGAGGGTCATCACCTTTGCCTTCCCGTATAGCGGCAGCAACTCTAGTTTCTGTACTGAATCACTGATGAAGCAGCTCGAGATTAGCGGTCAGCAGGTCAAGGTATCGCTGTCTACCCTGGAAAAGAAGAATAGCGTCGCCAACAGCTTCCTAGTTCGCGATCTTCTTGTGTCCGATTTGGACGAGAACGAGTGGGTTAGCCTCCCAACCCTTTACACCAGACCGGAGATCCCTGTTTGCAGCAGTGACATTCCAACTCAATAGGACGTTGATCAGTGGCCCCACCTGCAAGGAGTCTTGCTGCCGCATCTCCATGCTGAAGTTGGCCTTTTGATTGTCAGTGATGTTCCCAAGGCCCTTGATCCACTTGAGATTAAGCACAGTCATGACGGTGGTCCATATGCTTCAAGAACGCGTATTGGCTGGGCAGTTAACGGTCCCCTTGGCCGTCGTCGCCATGAGTCACAGCCATCGAGTTTCGTTGCTAAAGTCGATCACCAGTTCCAGCAGATGATAGAAGATTTCTACAATCGCGATTTTACTGATCCGATCGTTGACGGCAAGACAGAGATGTCTCAAGGTGAACGTAGATTTATGCAGATCGCCGAACAGACTGTGGAGTTGAGAAATGGGCTTTATTAAATCTCTTTACCGTTTAAAGATCGCCAAGCCCCTGTACCCAACAACAAAGCTCAGGCCTGGCAGCGCGCCATTTGGTTGAAGAAGAAGCTGGAGAGAGACCCGAAGTTGTATCAAGATTACAAGGCTTTAATGGAAGACATCCTGTCTAAAGGATACTCACGCAAAGTTTCTCCTGTTTAGAAGAGTCTCGTGAAGGACACTGCCTGGTACATACCACACCATGGAGTATACCATCCTCACAAGCCGGGAAAAATCCGCGTTGTGTTTGATTGTTCAGCCAAGTTTATGGGCAAGTCTCTCAACGACATGTTGTACAAGGGCCCAGACCTAACCAGTTCGCTTGTTGGAGTCCTTTCAAGGTTTCGCGAGGATAGGGTAGCAGTTATGGCGGATATAGAGTCCATGTTCTATGAAGTTAGAGTTCCGGATCCCGACAGTTCCTTTCTGCGGTTCCTTTGGTGGGAGGATGGCAATATGGCGCGCGAACTGCAGGAATATCAAATGGTCGTAAACCTGTTCGGAGCCATTTCGTCACCAGCTTGCGCAAACTTCGCACTCCGTAAGACAGCTGAAGATAACCGACACAGCTTCCCTCCTGACGTCATTAGCACAGTTAAAAGGACTTTTTATGTGGAAGATTGTCTAAAGTCCCTTCCTTCCTAGTTGCAAACCGTCGAGCATGTTGACAGTTTACGAACTTTACTTGCACGTGGTGGTTTTAGGTTAACCAAATGGGTCAGCAACAGCCGTGGTGTTCTGGAAGCCATTCCTGAGCAGGAGCGAGCGTAAGAGATCAAGAACATCGACGCACGCAAGGACGAGTTGCCTGTTCAGCGAGCCCTCGGAGTTCAATGGTGCGTAGAATCGGACTCATTTCGCTTCAGAGTCAACATAAACTCTCGTCCACCAACGCGTATGGGAATCCTGTCTGTAGCCAGTACCATTTTCGACCCGTTGGGTTTCCTCTCACCCTTCATTCTAACCGCAAACGAAATTCTTCAAGATCTCTGTCGTATCAAGCTTGGATGGGATGACGAAATCCCAGCTGAATGCACTACACGTTGAGAGAATTGGTTAACGGATCTTCCAAAGCTCTCGAAGTTTGCTGTGAGTCGCTGCTTAAAGCCTGCGGATTTTGGTCAAGTTAAATCCAGTCAGCTGCATCACTTCTCTGACGCATCTGAAGTTGCTTATGGTTCAGTGACTTATCTTCGACTTGTTAATGACGAGGACTGGGTTCATTGTTCGTTCCTGTTTGGTAAATCACGCGTCGCCCCTTTGAAAGCCGTTTCGGTTCCTCGATTAGAGCTCTCAGCCGCGACCGTTTCTGTGCGACTAGACAGGATGCTCAAGGGGGAGCTAGAGATGCCTCTTAATTCCGAATCCGTGTTTTGGACAGACAGCATGTCAGTACTTCGTTATGTGAAGAACGAAAATACGCGATTTCACACGTTCGTTGCCAATCCAATTGCCATACTACCAGACGGCTCAAGTCCAGATCAGTGACGCTTTGTGGAAGGTGTAGTTAATCCTGGAGATTACGCTTCAAGAGCAATGACTGCCGATGCTTTGATGAGTTGTCAAAGATGGTTAATGGGGCCGGAGTTTCTATGGAAGCCAGAAGAAGATTGGCCTAGGAACCCTGCTTCGTCGCTCGTTACTTTTCAAGACGGAGACCCGGAAGTGAAAGTGGTTTACAAGGTTTGTCAGGCCTCAGTATCCGAGTCTGCCCATCCTTTAGTTCAGTACTTTCGACGAGCGTCTTCATGGCATCGACTGAAGAAGTCAGTTGCATGGTTCTTACGGTACCGTGGAAACTTGCGAAGACTAAGTAAACGCGGGAAATCAAGAGAGCCAATCCAATCCGCCCCCATCCGAATTACAAGAATTACAATTGAGGCAAACAAAAAGGTGGTGAACTTCCTTGATGTCACTCTTGATTTGAACTCGGGACAACACATGCCATACACGAAACCGAACAATACTCTCCAATACTTAAACACCAAGTCCAATCACCCACCAGCTGTTCTAAAAAATATCCCAGTAGGAATCAACAAACGTCTATCAGAAATATCTTCCAACGAAGAAATATTCAATAAGGCCGTGCCCGTTTACCAGAAAGCTCTAGACAACAACGGCTACAACTATAAACTGCACTATGAGAAACCAAAACCAGAAACAAAGAACAGAAAACGCAATATTATTTGGTACAATCCCCCATTCGATCGCAACGTGAAGACAAACATCGGAAACGAATTCTTAAAGATCCTTGATAAATGTTTTCCAAAATCTAGCAATCTCCATAAGATTTTTAATCGGAACACTGTGAAAATTTCGTACAGCTGCATGCCAAACGTGAAAACAATCATCGAAGGAAACAACAAGAAACTATTACGAATCAGTGAAGTCCCTGAAACCGAGAGAAAATGCAGTTGTCCGAAGAACACAACATGCCCCCTAGACGGAGAGTGCCTGGCAAAAGACATCGTATACTGTGCGAAAGTGACCTCCGGCGATACAGTGCAGACGTACGTTGGACTGACTGCTACAAGCTTCAAATCCAGATACGCCAACCACAAAACCTAATTCAAGACGGAATCAAAGCGTAACGCAACTGAGCTAAGAAAACACATCTGGCACTTGAAAGACAACAATTTAGATTATGCAATTAAGTGGAGCATTTTATGACTACTCGAATACGACGAAGCGATGTAATTTGTGTATAGCTGAAAAGTTTTTCATGTTGTGCAAACTGGAAACCACAACCTTGAACAAACGAAACGAATTAATCAGTAAATGTAGACTTAAAGATAAATTTCTGCTGAAAAACGTGATGTGACATTGTCTAGACATGAACGTTATCTCCATGGAGATATGATGCTTTTTATACTGTAAATGTTCTTTGTAGTTCACTTTTGGTCTTGCCTTGCAGTGCAGGTTCGCCCTGTACGAAACAGACCTGTATGCATTAAACCGAAGTCAAAAGTTTAACCGTGTCCACTTATTCTATTATCGATAGATGTTATGTCCACATGACGTATAACCAGCGATGGCGGTAAATTTCGCATTTTGAAGGAAAGTGAAAATGACTGCTGCCTGCAATTCGTGTTTTTTCGCGAAAAAGTGCGTGAACTATTAGTTAAAAAAAGGAAAAGAAAGAAAAAAAAGAGAAGAAAAGAAAAGAGAAAAATACTGTTCACATGATTGGACAAAAAAGGCGCGAAATTTTCGCGTTGTCGCGGTCGCGGTGTTTCTTGGCGTAGCGGAATGAAAACTGGTTCAAAGTTTAACCGCTCGACAAGAGGTGAATGAAGGAGCACAATTTTCGTGAAATTCCTTTGGTAATCACCTCTGGAATATGATATAGACTTGATGTTTCCTCAGAAAAGTTTCTGATCTCGTCATTACGGCTGTGGGAGCTAAAAAACGAGCATTCCAAGTTTGTAAACAACATTGATCGACTCAGCTCGTACTTCGAGGTTTTAAAATTTGGTGCTATGGAAGGGACTAAAAAGCCAAATCAACTACAGGTACGATGTTTTAACCGTTTCTTGTATCCTTTAGCTGTGAATTTTTGTAAGCTTACTGTTCACGCTGTAGTTCTTTCCGACTTTTCGCCACTATGTTTAGGTTCGTAGCCGTGTGTTTGTTCAATTTGTTTTGATTCTGAATTGAACTTTTAAGATACGAAAGACTTGTAACTAAGACATTCTATGCCATTTTACTGTGTTTTAATTCTTGTAGTCACTACTCTGTTCCGTTCTTTGAGCAGACGAAAGCTCTTCGTAGAAACTGTCAACTGATTGTGTACGATAAATTAATTTTAGCTTGGCAAAAGTTTCGGCATTCACTGTTTGTTGTTTAAGAAATGTTGCGAGGTAAAATATTGTAGTTAGCCTTTTTACTTAATAAAAGGTTGTATATCTGAATGATTTTTTTCTCGAAACTGTGATTTGTTATCAATATGTTGAATTATAAAACAGTTAAGCTTATAGTGTTCAAGCTTGCACAATATTGACAAAGGCGCCACTTTCATTCATGAACTGTGTTGTGTTGCAAGTTTCGCGCGGTAAAACATCTGTAAGCTTTTCTTTTAAATAAAAGGCTTGTCGGCGGTATTTTTTCTTCAAACTATGCTTTGTTATCAATGTGTTGAATTATAAAACTATTATAGCGCTCAAGCTTGCGTGATATCGCCTAATTTTAGCCGTCTCGGTCTACGGCCTCGTCGGCTAAGTATTAGGCGATATCACGCGCGCTTTCGCGCTATAATAGTTTAATATTGCCCTGATATATCAGGGCAACTAAACTGATAACTGATATATATATATATATATATATATATATATATATATATATATCTATAGAGTTGCCCTGATGAAGTCTTTTGTAATAAAGACGAAATATCAGCAAAGTCGAATTTTCCAGTTTGTCATTGTTATATATATATATATATATATATATATATATATATATATATATATACAATTATGTATACAATGTGCCCTCCCGGTTGTTATATATATATATATATATATATATATATATATATATATATATATATATATACAAATATAAGGACGGAAAGTTGTAACTCAAGTTTCACGCACTAAGCGATCATCAGATCATCAGACGCTTAGTGCGTGAAAGTTACTGAGTTACAACTTTCCGTCCTAATATTTGTATTTTGCTCTGCATATCTATGCAGAGAGCACTCATAGAACAAGTAAAACAGTCTATATATTGTTTATTCATATATATATATATATATATATATATATATATATATATATATATAAATTTGTCACAAATGAAGAACCCATACTTTTTTGTCTGACACCTTTTTGTTTTGGTTCGTCTTCATTTGTGATAAATATATATATATATATATATATATATATATATATATATATATATATATATATATATATATATATAGTTTCTTGACTTGTGATGGGTCTCTGAAACAATATTTCTGAATATTTCTGGGTGCGCAGAAATCCGATTAGTTTTGTTCGTTAAATTATTTTAAAACACCCGCGAGTTATAGATCGTCATAGATTAGCCGCTGATTTTCCTGTTGACACAAATTTCAAATGTTGTAATATCTACATAACGCCAAAATTGGAGTTGGTTTCTTGCCATTCATAAGCGTGAATACTTGTGTGGAAAAAAATATTCATAAGCGTGAATACTTGTGTAGAAAAAAATTCCGAGAGTGCTCAACTTTTCAGGAGCGGCAATTATGTAGAGAATGTAGTTCCAGCTTCGGAAGGTATCCATCGCTTTACTGCTTTATAGCAAATTACCTACTTCAAAAAACTTCCAATGTTCATTCATACAATACACGGTCATCGACCTCTGGTAAATTTTATGTGAAAAGTTCCAGGATGGATTACCTCAAATATTCACTCTCTCGATTTGGCGTTAGACTTTGGAATGAGATACATCACTATATTAGAGATATCACTAGGGAAAAAAAACATTAAAAACACTCCACAATTTGTTACTTGATGATCAACTGAAGTAAAGACTTGGCATTTATTACTAATTAGTTTCGTACCGCACAACAAGTGCGGCACTCATCAGATAAAATAGCCAAAACAAAAAACAAAACAAAAACAATGCTTCCTATCAAGCTCAAAACTGTAAGATCACTAGCAGCGATCGTGGAGATTTGCATTTTTTTAAACAATTCACGATTTTGAATGGCAAGAAACCAACTCCAATTTTGGCTTTTAGCTTTAATTTGCTCGACGCCGTTACGGCCTTCTTTATAAGGAGCGTTATGTAGATGTTACAATATTTGAAACTTGTGTCAACGGAAAAATCTACGGCTAATCTATGACGAAATTACAAATATAAATGTATTTCAACGTGTGGTAGGTAATGCACAATATTTGGATCATGGTTAGGCAGGACCTTAGCCTGGCACATGCACGAAAAAGATATTATTTTTCCAGTTCCGCCAGTAACTATATTACGACGATTTTTCTTTTGAATGACTTCTTTACCCCTTTTGACAAAGCGCGAAATTACAAATTTGACAACATGTAGTTCAATGTTTTCTGCGAAGCTTTCCGTTTTAGAGGTTTGTAAACTACTTTAAAAAATTACAAAACTTACAAAACTTTTCTCGTTTTCAGTTTTCCGCAATTCAGCCTTACGGCTGTTACTTGTATTGACTAAATAAGCTATCTATCTAAGGAATTTTGAAAAAACGTCATTTAAACGGTTTTCTCCGCTTAGTAAACACAGCAAAACATCAAAGTCTTTTCCCAGCTGACTTGACATTCGGCGGTGTAACCGCGTGAAAAACAAAGTCTCGCTTTGGTTTCAAAATTGCAAGGTTCCCGGCCGGATGTTGTGTGGCGTCATACGCGCATGTTTTGCGAGGTCATACGCGCCCGCGAGCTAGCCCTGCACAACGGCGGGCGGCGGGCAAACGGCCCGCGAGAGCTCCGCCATTATCACTTTATCTTCGCGACTCATTGACTCATTAAGAATACGTGATCATGACTACTAACATTATTCAGTACTATTATCATTGCCTTTAGTTCCTTTGTACTTTTTATACTGGATTTTTTTTGAAACGGTTGTGAAATAGGAATTGAAGCCTTACTTCGGATCTCATCTTTGTTTATTTTTAAAGACCGTTTCAATGTAGGTGTATAATGGAAATTGCTTTTAATTAGCTCAGTAAAGTACGCTTGATTTCATCAACTTCTTTGTCTGATTTAGACATGAAACATCGGTTTTTCCCGATAGCTCGCTCGCTTCCTGTACGATGCGACTGTAGTGTGAATGGCTTCTCCACTCTCTACTCTCATATTTTGATTAAAATTGGGAGGAACAGAAAATCAGTCTAGATAAATTTATTATTAATGGTGTCTGTATTTTTCGCTTAAAATCAAAGCTCGCCATTTTAAAATGTTTATATACAAAGAAGTAAAGAAAGTACACAATGCAAACATCGTCCCACGAAGATGCCAATATCACTTCTCATGTGTACAATTCCACGCAAAATATCCTCGCTTCGAAAGCCAATAAAGATGCCAGTTTTCTTTGACATATGC
The DNA here is from genome assembly GCA_022457155.1 of Cladopsammia gracilis. NCBI lineage: Eukaryota > Metazoa > Cnidaria > Anthozoa > Scleractinia > Dendrophylliidae > Cladopsammia > Cladopsammia gracilis. Next base: position 108,980 of record JAJGOT010000941.1, read on the forward strand.
GATTCTATTCGAAACTTTACATTGTCTTCTGCAAAGCTTGGTATCCTCTGCAATTTTTCGTTTACCTTTTCCGAGCGCTGGACTTAATGCCTAGGAGAAAGAAAGCCATTTTTCCAATTATTTATAAAAAGAAAATACTCAGACAAGTACGTCTTTACGATCAGGCGCAATACGTGGTTTTCACTCACGTGACCTTCAGTCCGGTGTGACTCAAATGACAAAGGCCATGGCGGCCATGTTGGTGTACATAACAAAATAAGTTCATTAAAATTCTTTTGTAGTTGTACACCAATATGGCCGCCGTGACATAACGTGAAAACTATCTATAAAGAACTATTTAAGGCAAAATTTCAGCACATCAAGCTAAAGTGTCGATTCAGGTATACAAAATTATATAATTTGGTGCAGGACAAGGGTCCACGTACGATGTGCATTCCAAGACGTGAATATATGAACGTGACATTTCGCCGACTTAACCGTCTATCAAAAATATAACCAAAGGAATGATATACGATTAAAAACAGCCTAACCTCTGATATTGTAGCTTTTGTACTACTACAATGGATGCATACCTGCGCTTTTATATCCGATGCACTTTATCACTTTTACTTTTTTGCCTTCAGTTTCATGCCCACCTAAATGGATTAAAGACGACGACATGTGCTTATTGTATATGGGAGGGTCCTTCAATTTCCAATACGCTAAGATGTATTGTGAGGTAGGCATTACACTGTAGGTTTAGGAGGAAATTTAACTTACTACCAAATAATTTTAATCCATCCGGTCTTAAGCGCAACTGCGGATTGATTGACTTTGCATTAAGAATCCCCAACGTTTTGAAGAAAAACCTGTTCTAAATTACAACACAAAAAGTAATTTCACTTGCCTTTGTGAATAGATAACTTGGTGTCTTTATTTGAAAACATAATTATATTATTAAACTTGGAAGACCACAATACTCATTGTTTTCCTCTAACCTGATTTTCTGGTAAGTTAGCCGATCAAGGCTACATACAACGATTGGTATAAAGAAAAAAAAAATAGACACTACCTTTCAGAAGATACTTTACTTCAAATGCATTTACGCTGGTATTATCACAAAAACAGTAGTATATAGGGACTTGAGGGCCTCAAATGACGTTTTTTTTTTCTAAGCGGGTAATTTCACCCCTAGGAGCCTTCCTGGAACACTTGCCATCCGGCCCTCCCCCCCCCCCCCCCCCCAAGCGAACGAGGGGTCTCCGAGGGGTGAAATTACCCGCTTTGAAAAAAAACGTCATTTGAGAGCCCTCCCTATATACTACTACAGGCACACAGGCGGCCAAGCGGTGATTGTCCAATTGAACATTTAGGTTTCCCTTGTATATAGGATGGTGAGCTCCACGGCCAACGTTCGCGAGGTTTTTACAAAGGCAAACATCAGTCAGCGCCAGCTGATCGAGTTTCTTGATGCTCAAGAACAAAACCCCTTTTCGAGTGTTTCGCCAGAATTCGAAACAAAACTTACGAAACTGTCAAGGTCTTTGATCCCTTAGATTCCTTCCCGTATTGTCGAAATCTATGCTGTTGGTGAACCAGGAACAGAAGGCAGACTTGGGAGAGTACAAAGAACAATCAGATGGCGGTTTACTTAAGGGCTTACAAAACCTCTAGTGCCACAAATGATAAACAGAATAAAACATTATGTTCGTACAAGGCACAAAGTCAACCAAAAGTTTGCTTACAATCTACGAAACATCGAAAACAACGAGCAGGTTTTTTTTCTATAAAAACGTCAATAGTCCCTGGTTTGGCAAACTTTCACATACTAAATTTTGGTAGCAAAGACAAGAAGTTGATCTAAAAGTGATTTTAGATTGACGACCTTTGCAAATAGGTCTAGGTCAATTACCTGATTGGCTTCGCAATAAAAGATAAGTCATCTCTCTTGACACTTTTAATGACGATCGTTGTGTTTTTCGGTGTTTGGCTGTTCATCAAGGGGCGGACATACGACGGGATATACGAAGAACCAGAACGCTCGCTCGATGCTTCTTTGCTGCTCACAGAGTTTGTGGCAACATCATTACTTTGCAGCACTTTCACTTGCTTGGAAAACACTTTAAGTAAGGAATTGCCGCTTCATGTTGTCACAGGCAACGGCGACTTTGTTTTGAGCTACACTTCTTCACGCTCTGACAAGGCTGGCAACCCAGTAATGACTGTTGGTATCTACGACTCTCATGCCTTTTCGGTCACCGCCATCAACAAAGTCACAAATAACTACACCTGTGGCGACTTGGCGCGCCACGTTATCAGACGTGCACTCGCGGGCAAACCAAAATCGACTGTCCCGGAAACCAGATCCTTGCTCCTGATTCAGCTTTTGAAAAAGCCTCTTATCCAAAAGCCAGTTTTGGTGTCAAAGCTATTTGCTGGCTTGAGTACGAGGTACGGCAGCGTGGCATTCACATTCATCATCACAAATGGGGCCACGGGGATGAGCGTGTCATTTTAGACGCTAAAGTCGATGGCTACCACTCACAAAGCAAAACCGTATTTCGGTTCCACGGTTGTCACTTTCACTGTTGCTTGCAGTGCTTCCCAACAGACGAACAAAGAAACGAAGTGCTGTTCACTGACCGCAAAGGCAACCAAATAAAACGGACTTCGATTAGAAGCGAAATCATCCGACTCGCTGGCTACAACATAGTTGAGGGATGGAAACACGAGGAGCCGCGCCCCTGATCGTATACCTGCGAAAAGAAACGAAACCTTTCCATATGCTATCGTCTACGACTTCCATGCGTATCAAGACAAGACAAAGGCAACTCAACCGACGCGGGATTTGAGTTATGAAAGCGAGCATGTGCCTGTTTCTGTCTCGATTGTTGACACGAGCCTCGGTTGCTGAATCGCGAGCCTGAATACCTTTGTTGCAAAGAGCCAGAAGAGCTTATCCAAAGGTTTTATGAAGCTTTGGAGCGTCGCAGCGAAGCTATCAGAGCAGACGTTTGACAAAACTACGTGCCGCCAGAACTCGAAGGCCTTTCCACAAACCAGCAAAAACCCATCAACCAAAGGTGTGAACAAGTTCTTGTTATCGGGTTCAACTCAGATAAATACGATCTGCATCTTATCAGAAAGCACTTTTTTACACACCTTGGTAACGAAAACGGAGTCTTTGCAGGTGAAAAACAAGGTAAAATCATGTTTATCAACACACCTAGCTTCAAGTTTCTTGACGTCATCAACTACTTGTCGCCAGGCACCAGCTATGAGAAATGGGTCAAGACGTATGGCGCAACAGATAAAATCTTGGCCGCCATATGAATGGTTTGATAGTGTTGACAAACTTGACTACAAAGGCCTTCCGCCATATTGGTGCTGGTATTCACAACTACGAAACAGCTTTGTCTTAAAACCAGCTGAGTACAACGAATGCGTGCACGGTTTCAAAGAGCGTGGAATGGAAACCTTTTTTTGACTGGTTAAAGTACTACAACAACCTAGATGTCACGCCATTCCTTGAAGCCCTTGAAAAAAATTAAAGCGTTTTATATCGGGCTTGGCATTGACATTTTCGAGGACGCGGTCTCATTGCCTGGTGTTTCGATGCAGTACATCCTGCGAAGTACATTGAGCGGGCGTGACCCCCCACAACTGTATGTACCAAACGCTGAAGCATATGACATGCTGAAAGCGGCTGTCGTCGGCGGTCCCAGCTTGGTGTTCACTCGCAAACATGAAGCTGGCAACACGCGCATTCGTTCACACAAAAACGAATTGGCACGCATTGTGAAACGTATTTTGGGGTTTGATGCAAACTCTCTTTACCTTAATACTATGTTGCAAGACATGCCATGCGGTAAAGAGAAAGTCATGTACTACGAAGACACGGTGCGGGCGGCGAAAGCTGTGATATCGACCCTGAAAACTAAAGCGTGGTTTGGCTTTGCTGAAGTTGATATCGAAGTTCCCCGTGATTTGTGGGAAGAGTTCGAAGAGTTTCACCCATCTTCATTAATCGCAGCGTTGGTTTGGTGTGTGTTCCGCAACACATGAAAGACTACCTTGCTAAAAGTCACAGAATTCACTTTACAGACCAATAGAAGCTGCTTAGCGTGCTTTCAGCAAAAAAAGACACTGCTATGTGCACCGCTTCTGGAATGGTATATCGACCAACTGTTTACCGCACGATTGACTACATTCCTAAAAAGATATTTGATTGGTTCCTACGCGAAGTGGCAGACAAACAAAGACAGGGCAAGTGTACAAGCTTTTAGGCAACAGCGCCTACGGTAAGTTCATCGAAGCTATTGAGCGCCATACAAGGGAGGTATACACCAAAGACGAAGACACGGTTGACAAACACCTGCGCTCCGCGTGGTTTGAAGATCTCGAAGAGATCGGTGAGGCATACAAGCCAGAATGCCGCAAAAAAAACAAGGTTAGTATCAACCTCCCCTTCCAGGTTGGCATCGTCGTGTATCAGCTGGCCAAACTGTGTATGCTGGAGTTTTACTACGACTTCTTGGAGTACTATTTCGATAGAAGAGTCTTCGAGCTGATCTAGATGGACACTGACAGCATGTACTTTGCCCTTTCATGTGACTCTCTGGAAGAAGCAGAAAGATTGGCCTCAGCGCTTACTACGACAAGCGCTTGGTACTGGAGGATGGTATCCACACTGAGCCTATAGAGTTCCACATCAACCACCAAAAGTAGTCTGCAGCAGCTGTGTACCTGGAGGTACAACAAGCAGCTCCTCACTGACTAAGCCACGCTTTTGTCCGTCGTAATGGTAGTACAAAACGGGCTCTCCAGGCTTTGTGACAGTTCTTTCGATGTTTAAGACCCTCAAAGACCATATTGGGTCTGCGGCACGCCTGCTACCCCCCTCCAATTCCCCAGGCTGGTAGAAATATCTCAAATTTGACTGAATGAATGGGGAAGCTTGTTTTCGTTCACTCCCATAGGTCTCGAATATGTGGTCGAAAACTTGGCAGAAACGGCCTTCTCTTTGATAGCCTCAGCAGGTTTCTTGCGAATGTTACTTCTACTTCTACTTCTTACTTCCTCTTGACCCATACAGTAGACCTCTGCTTATTTGGCAGCCGCATTTCTACAGCATACCGGTGACCAAACAAACGTTCAGCCATAGTACGGTTGAATCTTTATCGTGCAACCATCTCTATTTTACTCTTCGTGCGAAAGTTCTCCAGCATAATCTTCAAATATGGCTTTTATTGTTTTGCTGGAGGGAGTGTATCTCGGCTCTCCATGCCCTGGCTAAAGATTTTATTAGGCATACCGTCCACGGTGATCTTCACGCCGGTGATGTCGGGGTTGAATAACTTTTCCGAACCTCTTGCGCCACCCGTGTGAAACTCGCTGAAGAGAAGGAGAATACCTTTCATTGAGCGGCGCGGGACGTTGATGCTCTCATTGATAATCGTGTCATTCGCCCTGTTTTTTGTGATCGTTTGGTGGTGGGTGACGTGCTCCTATATGAAGTGCTTACCGATGATATAAGCGCTTTCCGCTTCTCTGGCCAGGTTAGCGTCATTGAGTAATTCATATTCGAGCTGAATGTTCGATAGCTCATAGGCCAGCTTGTCGGGATCAGAACCTTTCATAACCACGTTTGCTTGGACAAGCGTTAAGTCAAACACAAGCGAGTCAGAGAGGGCGCGTGGATAGAAAATGCCATGATCCGTCAAGACTTCGTGGTCTAGGTGTATTTTGTATTTGTTTCCGTAAACCGCATTCAGCTTGTTTTCCGCGGAACATATTTTTCCATTGGGCCTTTGTCAAGAAAAGGTCTTCATAAAGCTTGTAGATGTCAAAGGCATTGGTGTCTTGCAGCTTCTCTCCGGAAAGTTTAACTACATACCTTGATACAAGCGCCCGAGATACGTTGTTTACCAGGTAGTTATTTGCCTCTCTGCTGAAAGAGAGTTTGAAGACCAATGCCAACAAACCAGGGACGAGCACGACCCCTTCGTCTAGTTTGCGGATAGGCACGTATATGGTTTTCCCTGGCATCGCCCTGTTTGGGTTGAAGGTGACGCGGTGAAAGGTCCTGTCAGCCCTGAGGGCGTTCGGCATTTTCTCGACGTAATCCGGCCTTAGTTGTTCACTCACAGCCATCGCGTATATTCTATTGTTTTTTTTTTTTATTTTGTTTTTTTAATTAGAAAACTATTTTTATATAACATTGCTTAAAGATGGAAGATGGTGCTAGAGATCCTCTCATTCCGCATACCAACGATGACGACGATGATGAATGACGATGTCAACACAACACAACCGTTTCAGCCTGGAGCTGCGTCTACACCAGGACCTTCAAACAACAAATGGAGATAACAACGGTGAATATAGCCCCAAAGCGTGGCCCGCACACTGCAGAAACCTCTTTCATCGAGAATGCATCTAAAGACGCCTACCCTAAGTTTTCACGTATTGAGGACAGCAAAACTGCCGCAATACAGAAAGACTACCCTGAATATGGGAAGGGCGGAAAACTACTAAACCTCAGATTCTCAAGAACCAGATATCCTGGTAAACTGGTGGTTGTGGGTCCAAGAGGCGGCGAGACCTAGCTCTTCAAAGCGGATGGAAGGACAATTAACTCAAAGTTATCGAAAACAGATACTTAAACCCTCGGCCCAAAGAGGACTGAACTAATCCGGCAAAGGGATGAAGATATTGCAGAGCTTGACAGAAACATTCAAGAGGACCAGAGGATTGCGAATAATAGAACGAGGAGCCTGCTGTCCGTGAACGAGCGCGTGAAAAAATTCAGGAAAACACCGATGAGAAAAACGAGTTATTAACGAGAGAGATCACCTCATGATAAGACTTTCCCTCCGGGAGCGAGTGAAGGAGATCTTCAAAAAAAAATACGGCTTCACCGTGGCAGCCGTTTTGGTGTCATCGTTAGCAAGCTCCAAAACGGGGCAAAATCCGTCCTTAAGGCTGATGGTAATGGGGTGCAAGTCCAGGGGAAAATAGGCTACATTCTGCCAGGCCTGCTGGGTGCGATTGTGATCTTTGTGTTTCGCACGGCTGGCAGGTGATCAGCTTTTTCGGCAAAAATTCTTGGTGTGCTAAACCTTGCTGTGGTAGCCTTCTTGGTTGAGGAGACTATCAAACGCAATCGCTAACGCATCCAGACAAACAAACCCGCCAAAGCAACCGCTCCGACAACAAGAGTCGCCTTATTTATAGTATGAGACTCGGTTCCAGAGTCTACCTGCGTTGTGTCCGAAACGGGCTCACTCTCGGAGTCTCGCGTAGGAGCCGGTACAGAGCCAGGGCCGGTTCGGGGGGGGGGGGGGGGGGGGCGCTGCCACTGCAGTTTTGTGAATGGTACTAGAAGGATGGTTGGTGGGGCGGTTTGTTTTAGGAGGCCCATCGGCCAAGTGTTCAGATTTATGTCATTGTTCAAGCCCAGTTTCATCCCTTGCGTTGCCTGCTTTAATTGATTATTGTAGCCCACAGTGCTTGCTGTGTTTATAACCATGCGCGATGGCATGAGCCAGATTCTGGCAGCAGCTGCAAAGTCCAAGCGCACCTTCGCCTCATCGATGGCGAGTTGGTATCTTTTAACACTCTTTGATAGATCCTGCTGCCTGATGGCGTCTTCCACGAGGACCAGGAACTCACTCTGCGCTTCTTTCGCTCGTCCACCATCTCCCAGAATGTTGCTGCGTACGTTGACATGTGCGTCCAGAACACAATAAACAAAAGCCTCGTTTCACTGATTCAGGCGAGACAAACCAACTTGTGTTAATCCTTGCGCAAAGTTTGCGCAAAATGCTCAAACTGTTTAGCAGTGCCATCGTCGTTGCAGATGAAGTACACAAGAATTCCGTCACTGGCATTGCTGCCTTCATCACTGATTTTAGCTTTGTCTCCTGGATAGCTCATTCATGTGGACACAGGACCGTCGCGAGAAACATAGATGAACATATTACCGAGTCCATGATTCGCGCCGCGTTTGTAGTGGAAATCACTGCATGGGTCGATGCCGAACTCAGCACAGATCCTTTTGTAGGACGCAGTGTCGTAGTTATTGTTTGTTTGGCTAAATGTAGACTTCCCTGGCAAAGCGCTGATGCTCTGTATTCCACCCATCTAAAACAATATACGTCATGTTGTGAAATAAACGTGAAACGGATAGCAGATAGAAAGATCGGAGCTGTGGGCTGAGATCTAGATTTGATGAAGAGGTGGATAAGAGTATGTCACGAGAGATTCCAGAACATGTTGTTGCACACCATAGGGCGACGTTCAGCTGCTGCGGCCAGTAGCTCATACTAAGTCCAGAAAGCCACCTTTTTGCCTCTTTTCCTGATGCATGCTTAATTTGCGTGTCTGTGAAAATCTGCCTGAAATTTGTTGTGAAAAACTATGTTGGTGTCACGTAGATCCTTTGTTCTTTGTTCAGAACATCGCCAACGCTTGTCACATTTTCAGGGATTTTCCTCAGGGATTGGCATTTGTGGTGGTCCATTGTTTATTGATAGCTGAAAGGGGAATACACCAACTTGATGCAATCCTAGAGCATGTTTCATAGCTTGAGTCCAATCCTTGCGATCTATCTCTAGAATAGCCGCCCATGCACCCGTGCTCTCTGGGAAATACGCATCCCCAGTAGCTTTGCGGTTATTATCAAAATCAACTTGTACTTTGAATCTGGGCATATCAGCGTTGGGGAAACCGTTTTTGAAATCTGAGATCGCTTTGGCTTTGCCAGCCTAATCCAATCCATTTCAGATTTAAAGGCGTTAGCCGCTGACGCTTGGGGATTCATGTCTCCCTTATATATTAAGGACTTTTAAAATTTATTTATATACCATGGTAGTGCTTACTATTGTCGCGCCTTCTAACGGACACACTGTCTACTTCGATCAGCCGATCCCAAAACCAAATTACATCCGTCTGCTTCCGTGCTCACCTTACAATTCGTGGCGCAATTTCAAAGAGCCGAAAAACAAGCCAAACAACTGGCTTGAATGACAAACCAACTATCGTTGTTATTGAGCCTGGTTATTACACTCCTGAGAGCCTAGCAACAACAATAAGTGAGAAATTCGCAGAACAGAATGCGGAATTTCTTGTAAAAGCATATACAGCTCATTGTACGTGGACGTTTTGAACACAAAAAGGAAACAGCTAATAGGTTTGGCCGATAATATGAGATTGTTATTTGATATAGACTGTCAAATATTCCCTCATATTGCCGTCAAAAACTTCAATTCACCTAGCACATACTTGATTCACTGTGATCTTGTTGACAAAGAGCAAAAACGTCTTTAAGGAAAACCCTCAAGCGTCTTGCCTCGATTTTACATCAAAGAAGGGCCAATTGAGAAAGTTCACTACAAAACCTTTCCACAGTATGTCTTGCGTGACACTTCAACAGGCGAATACGTAAATAGCCTGTCTATATCTGTTGAGACGAGAAAGGTGAGCTCTTTGATTTCGGTAACTTTCCGCTCGAATTCGAACTAGAAATTAATTAAAAATATATTTTATATACAAAGCCATGGCTTCGTCCAACATCCTACCACCATCAGCTCTTGAATACAGTCACACTGAAAACCTCTACCCATATTTGCCAGCGCCAGCCGCTGATGACTTTTGTCTCAAGAAAATCTCCGATGTGCAGAAAGGATTGGAGGACGAGGCTGATCACTTCCACCGAGTAGCACAAAAATATAAAAAGGCTTTTACCATTGTCCACGGCTCTGCTATTGGCCTAGGCTCTGTTACTGCTTTCCTTTCTTCGGCTGAAATAGCAACAGCAGTCTCTGGTATTGGTGCTTTCGCCGCCATACCTATTGGTAGTGTCGCTGCTTTTACCGGCGTTGCCTCAACCGGTTTGACAGCATTCAGCAAAAAGCTTCAGACCAAGGTAACAAAACATGAACAAATCTATACCCTCGCCATTACCAAACACATCACTGTTTGTGATTTAGTCTCACAGGCCCTCAATGACAATAAAATCACAGATGGTGAATTTAACCTCATACTTCGCGAATTACAAAAATACTACGATCTCAAAACTGTTATTCGCTCCGGCAAAAGCAAACAATCAGATCAACCACAGCAGCCTGCCGCGGATAAAATTAAAAGCCAGCTTAGGAAAGAGATAGAATAGTTTCAAAAAAGTTGGCAAATCTGAGAGCAGAATCCAAGTTAAATTTGAAAAACTAAACACAGGATTCTCGCTTTATCTGACAAAAGAACGTCAAGTTCGTCGCGCAGAGTGACGCTCATGTGGTATGTAGGTTCTCGTTTTTAAGAAACAGATTCCAGATCCTATCACTTTCCTCATATATTTTTGTATATCGTACTACGTTTCCGAAAGTCGGGTTTCGTTCCATTATATCGCGTGCTTGATATGATTTGGGAAGGATTATATCTAGTATTTTTGGTAGTAGGTGCTTCAGACTTAGCCTCTGTTAGGCTGGCGTTAGGCACCGTAAAGATCTGTAGACAAAGGCAGCCCTTTCTACTAGCTCTTTGGTTTTCTTTCCTAGTTGATATCTACAAGTTAACGACGCTGTTTTTGGTTTGTAGGCAAAACTAGTGACGTCAATGCCATAAATAGGCTTGCAAAGTCCGCATTTGGGGCAAAGTTCCGATAGGAAATCGTTAAAACGCATAGCCACTTTGCAGTCAGAGCAAACGTCGAACTTGTAGTCTGCGAACTTTTTTTTTTTTTTGCGCAAGTTCTGGGATAGTACTTTTCAAATATGCAATTAAGTCTCGGCCTTGCTTGTCAACTTGTGATATAAGCAGATCTCGTGACCCATACTCTTGAACGTGCAGTATATGCATGGCTGGATATCGCTTCCAGCAAACTCTAAGCCGCAGGAATCGCACTTAGAAGGGGAGTCACTCATCTCTATCTATTGGATCCCTCGGAAATCTTCTTCGGAATATTTCTCGAGCTCTTTTTGAAAGAAGGACGCCATAATCAGAATCTGATGGAAGTTCTCTACCTTTTCTTGAATGCTTTCCAAGAAATTCTTGTTTTTTTTCAAACGGAATTTCTTACAGATCAAGAAGCTTCCACGCAAAGTATCCTGAGAGGCATACTTCACCTATGGGAGCCGAATTTGTTCTCTTAAATTCCCGTTGCATAAAGTGCAGCCGCTGCCTCTCATCCTGTAAATCCCGTTCCGAAAACCCCAGCCTATCTTTTCCGTATGTGCACCGGGTGTCCTTCTCGGAAATGCGGCGCATTATTTTCTCGAATTTTGTCTACAGAAGGAAGATCAGTTAAACGTTTTTGTTTGTCTCTGTTTTTTTTTCTTAAAGAGGTAGCACCCCCCCCCCCCCCCCCACGCCAAAGCTTTGTTTGGTTTTATAAACCTTCCCTCCATTAGGGAGCGGGTTGTGAAACATACATGGAGTGCATAATTGCTTTATCGACGTACAAGGGGTTCAAAAAGATTGCCCCAAGTACACACAGTAGTGTTGAATGAGTTCACTGGCTGCAAGAGCAGGCTTTGTGGGGTCTCGAACTGCCTTGTGCCTGTCAGAGCTGAGGTCTCTTACCCACCGACGGTGTCTTGCCTGGCTCCTAACCAGTCATTACTCTTCTGTTTAAAGACTGTCTGCCTCATTTGTAGAAAGACCATAAAGTCTTCACAGTCATGGTTACTCAACTGTTGCGTGTCATCCATCGTGGATAATATAGAAGGAAACAAATCTTCAATTGGGCGTTGACTGTCTTTTATTAGCTGTTATGAAATTGTTGCAGTAGTTGTGTCTTTTCGTGATATGATGAGCAAACAAAATGCGGAATGTTGTCCGCAATAACTAAAGAGAGGACTGTTGGTCTTAATCTAAAAGAAGCTTCAAGATAGCTTCTCGCCATATGTCGTTTATTTTTTGTCTATCTCTGGTGTGTTGATAAACCAGATTCCGTCGTTTACTGTATTGCCCAGGAATGTCGTAGAGTAACAATCCTGACATCACAGCTGATATTAGTTCATTAAGTTGCTGCTTTGCCAAAACACGATCTTTATCTTAAAGAGGATCAAATCCTTTAAGAGCACGTCGTGATAATCTTTTAAGTCCGTGTTGTGTAATATGTTGTTGTAGAATATGCATGGCGATCTTCTTTGACGTCCATGGCGTATTTACTTGGCATATAAAATGTACAGTAGGCACTAGGCTTGCCTGGTTTTATTCTTTTTTCAACTTTCAGCAGCCTCTTCCTCAACTAGTCAGTTAACCCTCGGACGTACACGCAAACTTATACCCCCACCCTGGTACAAAGGGTGGGGGGGTTGTTGCAACCCTCCCTTGGGTTTTTGCGATGTTGCAATATTTCGGAAATGTTTTACATCTAATAGATAGCCTGCGATGTGCTCTACAAGATAAGGTAAATATTATGGGTTGTGACACTGCTGGGATCCGTGACGTCATCCAAAATGGCCTCCAAGATGTCCGCCATCTTGGATTTTACTAAAAATTCAAATTTACTGGGAAAATGTGCAAATTGCAAATATTGTTTGCTAGAGTTGCTAAATAACATACAATTGAACATTTTGATGCTTTTGGTAGCATTTCATGTGTTTTTCACTGAAAAAAAGGTGAAAAGCACGCATTTTAATCCAAAAATGGCTTGCCAACATGTTACTTATGACGTCATATCGCGTAACCATAGTAACCGGTTGTCGCCAAACCTTACCAAAATATGTCTTAAGGATAAATGAACAGCTACTGAAAACGGCATGTGCTAATCGTAAATGGTCTTGAAAATATCGGAGAAAGACCTTAAGGGATAAAAGAAGTTTAACTAGTTGTTGCGAGGTCCTTTGCTTCACGATTTTTATTTCGTTAGCTGTTATTTCGTAAGGCGTTAAACATTTATGATGTGATCAAGCCTTTGTGGTGTTTGTTCCTCTCTTATGAATAGGTATGAGCAAGGCTTATATCGTATTCGTAATTTTGTTACACCTTCTGAAACAACGCCTTTTCTTCCACGACCCATCACGATATATAGTGTGAAACAGAAAGGTTCAATTGGGCAATCATCGCTTGACCGACTTGTGTGCCAGTAGTAGTATATAGGGAGGGCTCTCAAATGACGTTTTTTCTAAGCGGGTAATTTCACCCCTCGGGGCCTTCCTGGAACACTTGCCATCCTCCCCCCCCCCCCCCCCCCAAAGCGAACGAGGAGAGGGATGGCAAGTGTTCCAGGGAGGCTCCGAGCGGTGAACCAGCTTATAAAAAAACTTCATTTGAGGCCCTCCCTATATACTACTAACACCTTCTTAATTGAATTAAATTGCATGTATTTTTTTTAAACAATACCGCAGAGTTCTGGTGGAAACATTATATCCATGTATACGGATGAAGACGTAAGGCTTGTAAAGGAATTGAGATTGAAGGAATCTTTAGTAAGGCCGACTGTAGTACCTGCCTTGTGGACTATGAAAGGGCATACCTTGGGGAAGGTAGGTGATGCATTCAAAATTTCATGATTAACCCTATTCAGCATGGGCTTTTTTTGAGTTCCTGCCCTGGGGGTGTACCCCCATCGTAACTTCAAGAACATTAAGGCTGACAATGAAACCTAGAGGGTACATAGGACGTCCAAAACGGTCCGCACAATGGAATGATGACGTCATATGACGTAGTTATAAGGTAATTAGTTAAACGGCCGCCATCTTGGATCCGCCATCTTGGAATTCTGAAATTTCTTCAAAACCTCTTAAAAACCGTCCAAATGATTTCAAAATTAATCACAACCAATAAATAAATGCTAAATGACGTACAAATATAAAAGTTATACCGATAAACATTGTTTTTTCTATTCAAAGATACAAATATGCAAATTTCAAAAAAACATTGCTGTCAAAATCTCGTTCTCATAGAAACATCAAGTCACGTGATCAATAAATTGTCATATCAAATTGTTGCCAAATGAATTTTACGGAAAGTCACAAAGTTTGATGGCGTTTGAATACACACTGTGGCCCCGCCAGGCTGAATAGGGTTAAGCCAGAATTAACTATGCTCCATGTCGTTATAAATGTTTTCTTTAGCCTGTCTTATTGTGCTGGTCAGGTTTATCATCTCAAACCCGCTTTGGCTTGGTGCAAGTTGACTGTGGTTCACATACTGCGCACAAAATATAGCTTTTGGTCTCCCCGTCGCTATTTTTCTTCTGTTTTACGCTCCTAATTGTAAAGGAAACCAGCTTTGCCTCAAACAAATCTATTCAGCACTCACAAAAACAACAAAATAATAAATTACAATACGAATATGCAATATATAAACACTTTATTTGACGATTTTAAAGTTGTTTAATGAAGCACATAAAAGAGCTATGCAATAGGAAGCCATCCAACCCGACCGATGAAATCGTCTCATTTGGATTCTTACTACGGCTATATGTTAGAAAGCATGAAAAGGGATGGCGCAGTGGTGAGAGCGCTCGCCTAGCTCCCACCAATGTGGCCCGGGTTCGAATATAGAACTCGGCGTCATGTGTGGGTTGAGTTTGTTAAACACTATACTTATGGTACATTATCCTTGAATTTCCTACCGCAGCTTTACAGTGAATCCCAACAAGGAAATGGAATTTGTTCTGTTATTGACAGCTATGGGAATATTACAGATTCTGAATGCGATCGACTCCTCCCTTTTGTTTGCGTAAGGAGACCAGGTAATTTACGTATATAGAAAAAAACATAGGGAGAGGGGACGATATTGAACATCTCTTTCTCTGCCCTTAAGTATTGGCTTTGTGGCGATATTTTCACGAGCGGATTTTCATTTAACAGATAGCCTACATGGAAAGCATTTAAATTAAGCTGCAGGGGCTTTTGTCGTTTATTTTTAATTCGAAAACCGACATTGGGTGTTTTTTTGGTCTCCCAAGTCTCCGCGAACAACGGCTTGCGAAAATATTGTCCATCGTTTTTAAACCATTAGCCTGCGATGCCGGACCTGCCAGCTTACCTGATTTTATAACAGTAAGGCGCTTCACGTATAACCTCAGGGGCACCACAATAGTAAACCTTCCAAAAGTTAAACCAACGTCATATGGCATAAGCCCCTTTCCCACATACACGAATTTTCGTACGGTCGATCACGATTTTTTTAATTTTTAAAAATCGCATTGGCGTCGGGACAAAATTCGTGGTCGACGTAGCAATTCGTGGTGCGCCTTAATGGACCGTGACGACACCTGAAATGACCACGATGTTTTTTGGCATGTCAAAAAAAAATCCCGGTGCATCGTAGCACAAACAAATTCTTTGACAAACGTAACACCTTCGCAGTAGCATCGTAGTACCACCGTTGCGTTGTCGTGGTCGACCGCAACAGCATTTTGGTTATTCGCGCGCAAATTGCCACGGTAGACCGCGATTTTTAAAAATTCCAAAATCGTGATCGACCGTCGATACAAAGATTCGTATATGTGGGAAGGGGGCTTTAGGATCACGGGGGTACACTGTGTCGAGATTGTACATGTGGAATTCGATATCAGACGAGTCGAGGAAGATTCAAACATACATAGCTTTTAAGAATTTAAATCTCACGGGACTGTGAGAGTGATGTGCGACAATTTCTAAGACAATTTTACAATTTTTACATTTTACAGTTAGTAAGATAAATGTTGTAACTCAAATCATTTTTTATTATAGTCTATCTTAAATGAACATCGAATCTCACGGAGTTATGACAGTAATGTGCAACTATTATAGACAACTTTTACATTTTACACTTAGTTAAATGACTGTTTTTCTTCCAAATCATTTTTTATTGTAGCTTATCTTAAATTTATACACTTCTTATGAAGTTCTATTTTGCATCTTTTATCTGTTATATTCTTTCGTGGTGTACCTGGAAACTACAATAGCTCTTAAGTTAAGCGTACCGACCACGCTGAATAAAGGTTTGAATGATTTGATTAGAAATCTAAAGTATGGTTGATTAAATGATTTCTTTTTTTTTTTTACAAATAAATATTTTCACTGACCGAGGTTGCTAAATTTCAATTAAGAATTTATTGATGCACACTACTTCTCAATCCACTGATGATATCGCGGACACTAATTGACCTAATTTACAATACATACCCAAATGTTTTGTTTTATTAAAGGGAATCTCCATTGTGATAACAAGTTGACGTTAAATTGTTGAAAATAAAAGTATTGTTAAGAATCGCCGTTCCTTTGTTTGGAACAATCGAGCAACCACATGACGTCATCAATTTCAAAATGGCGGCGCGCGGGAAATTTAAAGCAAAAATAGACCATATTCACATCCATTTTTTTGTACACTGAAATTTCCTTCGTATTTGTTATTTTAAAAAATCGAAATTTAGACTTTATTTCCAACAATTTAACGTCAACTTGTTATAATAGTGGAGGTTCCCTTTAAAGTAGTTATCGCTACTGAAATCTCAGTTTTCATCAGTAAAATTCCTTGTCTAAAAAAATGGGTTGGAAGAGATGCTCCCTCCCCCCCCCCCAAAAAAAAAAACGCGTAAATCAAATGATAAATCTTGATTTTCAACAGCAAAGTAGAGCATCTGCCCAGATTTTTTGATGCACAGCTGCACAATTACTTTAACATTTCTTGTGGTCTTCCCGTTGAAGGTTAGGGGGCCAACTCCACTTGTTATTGTCATTTCTGATCTTCTGTGGACAATTTTTTTCATCAATTTCATGTCTTAAAAGAACGAATTTGAAGTTGTCGATTTTTTTTTCATCTCGTGCCATTTTATTAAACCTTTCGTGGATTTGATACGCGATCTCTTTCCGGTTGCCTCGCGATTGATTCACTGTTACAGCTATTGTTCTGTTGTTTACAAAATTCCGGTTAACCCTCGGACTTACAAGGAGGGGGGGTGATTCCCCCCCTTAAGGTTTTTCTCCGATATTTTCAAGACCATTTAAGATTAGAACATGCCGTTTTCAGTAGCTGTTCATTTATCCTTGAGACACATTTTGGTAAAGTTTGGCGACATCAGGTTCCTATGGTAACGAGATATGACGCCATCTTTGAAGAAATATGCATGTTTTTCACCTTTTTTCAGCGAAAAAACATATAAAATGCTACCAAAAGCAGCAAAATGTTTAATTGTATGTTATTTTACAACTCTAGCAAATAATATTTGCAATTTCCGCATTTTCCCGATAAATTTGAATTTTTAGTAAAATCTAAGATGGCGGCCGTCTTGGCAGCCATTTTGGATGACGTCACGGACCCCCAGCAGCGTTGCAACCCATAATATTTACCTTATCTTGTAGAGCACATCGCGGGCTATCGATTAGATGTAAAATATTTCCGAAATATTACAACATCGCAAAAACCTAAGGGGGGTGCAACAACCCCCTCCCCCCTTATACCACGGTTGGGGTATACCTTTGCGTGTACGTCCGAGGGTTAACAAAAATAAGGTTAACAAACTTTTTGTGACACCGTCAATAGTAGTACGTAAAGTGACAACAATACTTCAAAACAATTATCTTAGTGCTCAATGCAGTTTAACCTTGTGCCTGTTCCTGTGCTTGCTTTGCTATTGAAATTCACGCGGTAGCTGCTCCATATTTGATAAGTTTATGTAAACATCAAACGGAGACAGCTCGTTTCATTAATTCAGTTAATCGTTGTGATTTTTATTACCAGTCGTTTACTGCCCAAATGGCTGTTTTCATCATGGAGACTGCGTAGGTGCCATCTGTTTCTGTTATTCAGGGTGGAGTGGAGAGGACTGCTCTAAGTTTCACTGCAATGACCTACACAACTGCTCTGGAAACGGCAAATGTATGGGTCCTAATGTCTGCAATTGTTATCCGGGATACTTGGTAAATATTTTTATTTTTCTTGGTAAATATTTTTCATTGCAACAGCTGTGCAAAGGAGAGGGTAGCGTACAAACTCCCCCCCCCCCCCCCCCCGCCAACTTTTAAACCTCCGTTGTCTAACATCGTTACTCGGCAAAACAAAACAATATAATAACGTCTACCCTAAAGCGCCCCCACTTCAAATAAGCGTCCTTTATATCAGCCAAATTTTGAAATAAGCGGCACACATCGAGTAAGCGCCCCCCTTGAAGAGGATGCCGCTGAAGATTTTCATATCACTGACATGGATGAGGATGAGGACGAGGATGAAATAGAAATTGATACCTAATATGTTACGTTCTCTGAACTACAGTTAACTACCATTATAGTGGAAAGAACAGATTTTCCAGTAAGTACATGTTTCAATTTGTAAACTACTATATGAACAACTTTGTATTTTAACACTCAGCTTATGTTGTTGTCTACTAGCAAATACAATACGATGTAATTCCATTATTGAATAAGCGCCCCCCAAAAAATAAATAAATAAAATAAGCGCCCCTGTCTTATCCCAAATTTGAAATAAACGCTCCGGGCGTTAACTGGATGATTTACAGTACTTCTTTAATGCTTATATCCTCTTGCTTGAGATGCTAAATATACACATTAACCTGTGTTGCCACAATGCATGGTTTTCCAATCATTATTATTTTTTTTGCAGGGTCTTGGTTGCACTTATTCTTTCTGCGGAGAGTATGAAAACTGCGCTGATTGCGTGACAGATCAATTTTGTGGGTGGTGTGACAATTCACGCTCCTGCCTTGGAGGCTTTGCAGAGGGTCCTCCCAAAATAAACTGTCCTGATTGGTTTTACCACCATTGCTACACTGTGGGGAATGAGAGTCGTTGTTCAAATAGTATACCAGTAAGTTGATTGAATAGAAGGGAAAGTCCTTGGAAACAGAAATGGGCCACCATTTTTGAACGCAATAGTTTATAACTTATCTACCATTTGCAATTGTTCTGTCCTTTCCATAGTTTTTGTTAGTTAGTTAGTTAGTTAGTTAGGTAGTTTGTTATTGTTATTGTTTTTTTTTCTGCCCAGTTAATAAATTGCATAATGTAAGATTACATTTCTAGGGGAACGTCATATTACCCTTAAAGAATATTACAAAGTAATAAATATGTAGATTTGGTTGGGTCACATTAAGCACCTTACAGATAATTGTTAACTGAAGGAAAAGTCGACATTCCTAGTGAACAGTAAACAGGATGGTTTCATCAATATCATTGTTACGTACCTGGAAACATAGAGAAAGACATTGTAAGATAACATTGACGTAAAGTACAAGGTATCACCATAACTTTGGTTCTGCACTTTTGCTGGTTCCTCGTGAAGTTTTCTCTACTTTCCGGTAGTTTTGCCTACACTACATTCTTTGAGTCTAGAAACAGCATGTTAACCATGACCCATTTCGTGACAGCAACAGGCAAAATTCGTCAAAATTTTCGTCTGTACTATTTTTTCAAGGTACAACACTCTAAGGAAAACAGATTTCCATTGTTCCAAAACAATAAGCTATAAAAATCCTTATCTAAAATGTATTTTTTTGCGCATTTACTTTTTCTTCGACAATAAGTACTTAAAGATAAATAGTTTTAACATTTCTTAAACTCATTAATAATTCATTAATTTTGAGCAAGTAAATATCATGGAAACCCGATCTTAATGTAATCAGCATAGATGTAGGTGGTTTTATTTTTTCGTTTTCTCTGCACTTAATTTTCATTTTGAAATACTCGAAAAAGTGTTTCATCAAGTAACAAACCTGATGAAATATTTCCATGCAGTTCTCGCGTTTGATATATTGACATCTTTGTATCAGTCCCCCGCGTTATCTGGAGTCCAGTCATTATTTATCAGATTACTGATGGTGATGTTTATTTACTGCAGATCGTAGACTGCTCAAGAAAGCACTGTAACTACAGAGATGGAAGAGCAACTATCGAATCTTGTCAAAAGTGCAATGACCTCGAAAAATGTTACAAAATAACTGTGAGTCTATTTTGTTTTTACATTTTTACGGAGTTTTGAGTTTACCAACTCCTCATTAGAATGGCGGTTCGTGAGAGTGCGTCTGACTTGTAATAGGCGCAAAGTTTGCCCTCGTTCTAACGTTCTCTCTACTCTTGAATGCAGTTTTCTGCGGCAGAAAACATGTCTTTTTCGTTCGGTATGAAAGAGACTGATCTATGAAAAACTGGCCCTGTAGAAGACTACTTCTACTAGTCGAAATATTGGCCATGAAACCTGCCATTAATTTCCGTTGTACTAGCCTTGCATTTCAAACGTTTATCTAGAAAAATCTTGCATTAAAAGGCAAACATTCACATGGCTGGAGTCATCATATAGAGTTTCAACCTGCACATTCCCCCTTACTTAGGTTAGGGTTAGCGACAGGCTGGTCCTTTTTTTATGTATTTTACAAACTGGTCTACAACTTGGATATAATTATTATCTGATGGGCTTCGCTAATGTGGTTTGAAGGCGTTTTTTAACTTCATTGCACTCTGTACACGTGATCCACGATGGCACAAAATGACTTTCAAACGGAGCCTATTTCAAAGGAATATCTACCACCTTACAAAATTTGCATTTACGCCTGGACAGGTATTTTTTGGGGTGCATACACCATAAGATATATGTGGGATACTCGGTGACTCAAAACTGAAGTTAATGGGCATGATAAGTGTAAAGGAATTTGGGAAGGTTCTCATTATAATTGAATGTAACTTTTATCGTTGTTGCTATGTCCAGTTTCTCCTTTTAAAATCCGAAGGAATAGCTCTTGTTATTATCGGAGCTGCGGTATCATGGCCTTTTCTTGGTGGTCTAAATGTTATTAAAAATCACTTCATGGCCTTTGTTGTTTCAAGTTCACGGGAACCAGACACATGAGAATGAATTCTACGTGTTTCCTTCAAATGGGAGACAATGAAGAAGAGAGGAAAGAAACCTTTCAATTTTTGACAAATCAAAAACACCATATGACCATCACTCAAACAATACCTCTAATTCAGCCAAACAAGATGGAAAACTTCAATTTTTGACAAGTGAAAAATGAAACGTGACTTTCACATCGTTCACTGATTTGTTATGGTAGATGTTATCAATCTTAGGTATGATACGTGATGGATGTTATCAATCACGGTAGATGTTGTTATGTATTACGCTAAGGATTGTGGGTTGCTCGTTAAATATTCATCTTGCAAACATGTCTGCTTGAACATGAAGTACATAACATGGTGTCAGGAAAAATCCCGAAATGTTAGCCTCAATTCAAGGCCATCGAACAGAACAAACGCTAAAGGAAGATAGATAAAAGCATCATCGAAATACAGAATCAAAATGGAATGCATGTTGTCCGCGAATACACCGAAAATGGATTGGTCAAGTGGCGACTTACCGGGAGCGTGGCGATCGTTCAAAGAACATTGTGAATTCACATTTGGTGGTCCGTTAAAGGGCAAATCCGAGGAACAGTGTTGCAACTACCTGATGATTTGGGTAGGCGATAAGGACCGAGATATTTACAATACCAGGACACTCAGCGACGATGACAAGAAGAAGTTACAAACTTATTACGTCAAATTTAAAGCGTACGTAAAGCCGAAATCTAATCAGGTCTTCGCGCCAAACAAATTTCACAACAAAGTGCAACAAGAAGGCGAATTGTTCGACCAGTTCCTAACGGACCTGCAACTGCTCGTGAAAGACTGTGGATACAAGGACCCAGATGAGATGGTCAGGGACAGAGTGGTGATTGGATGTCTCTCGCAGAAAGCAAGAGAAAAGCTGATTCAAGAAGGGTCCAACTTGACTCTAGATCAATCCATTGATATCGTTAGAACCCAAGAAATATCGAGCGCCCAACTGCAGACCATGACTGGCGAAGATCTCAAAGGACAAGCAGTGAAACCCAAACAAGAGAAACGAGGATATCGCAGTAAACGCTTCGGTAGAGAACCGAAAGCAAGATCAGCAGAATGCACCAGATGCGGATCAGAACACGAGAAGAGTGGTCAATGCCCAGCACAAGGACGAAGATGTGGCAAGTGCAACAAACCAAACCACTTTGCAAGAGTGTGTAGAACCAAGTTCCCGAAGGACGTATACTGTGTTCATGAAAGTAGCAGTGAGGACGATTTGTTCGTAGGATGTATTGAGACTGTGAATGCAGTGGACATAAGCGAGTGGTATGAAGAAATTAAGATCCATCAGAAAGTGGTCAAGGTTCAGATAGATACAGGGGCATGTTGCAATGTGACGTCACTTCAAACCTTTCATCAGTTAGGAGTCAGGCAGTGGTTTACAAAGCCAGCTGCTCAACTGAAGTCCTATTCTGGTCATGTGATAGATGTTAGAGGAGTCACAATACTGCCATGTGAATATAAAGGCAAACTGTACCAAGTCAAGTTTTACATTGTTGACCTCGAATTGCTAGCAGTACTTGGTTCAAGCACCTGCACAGAGATGGGACTAGTACGTCGGACACACACAATTAATTCCTTGCCTACTAAAGCACCGCAATACCAGCAGGCAGAGACCACAAGTTCAGCATCACAAGTCCAGCAACACAAAGTAACACACTTGACAACCAGTCGAATACCAGAGATACGCAACAGGCGGCACTTCCTGACATACTTCAAGAATATCCTGATGTATTCAAAGGTCTCGGTTGCCTACCTGGAGAACATGCAATCAAGATCGACCCTACAGCATCGCCTGTCGTACCCCCTCCCCCCCCCCCCCCCCCCCAGGAACGTCCCAGTGCTACTCAAAGCCAAGATAAAAGAAGAGTTAGATCGCATGGAAGAAGCTGGAGTTATTGTCAGACAAACTGAGCCGACAGACTGGGTCAGCAGTATGGTCACGACTGTAAAACCCTTCAAAATCAGAATTTGCATTGACCCCAGAGATCTAAACCAGGCCATAAAACGCAAACACTATCCTATGAAAACAAAGCCAAAGTGAGGAGCCAAATTGTTCTCAACATTGGACGCAAGGTCAGGGTTTTGATCAAATTGAATGAAGCCGGTTCCAAGCTCTGCACCTTCAACTCCCCATTCGGAAGATATCGATTCACCAGACTCGCATTCGGTATAAAGTCTGCACCCGAAGTATTTCAGAAGTCCATGTCCACTATATTTGAAGATGTCGAAGGAGCAGAGGCCATAGTTGATGACATACTAGTCTGGGGACGGGATGTCGAAGAACATGATGCAATGCTTCGACATGTACTTGACAGAGCCCGGGAAGTAAACCTGAACTCAACCCGGATAAGTGCCAAATTAGAAAGGATGCAGTACCGTACATTGGACACCTGCTTACCAAAGATGGGCTCATGCCAGATCCTGAAAAAGTCCGTGCAGTTAAAGGAATGCAACAGCCGCATAACACAAAGGAACTGAGAACATTCTTGGGATTCATGCAATACCTGGCCAAATTCATGCCGAATCTGGCTGATGTGAGTGCCTCACTTAGGCAACTACTCGAGAAGGAAGTTGAATGGCACTGGGAAACCCCGCAAGAAGAAAGCTTTCAGAAGCTCAAATTGATGGCTTCAAGTACGCCTGTACTTGGCTACTACGATCCGGACAAAGCGGTCACACTATCAGTAGATGCCAGCTCAATGGGTCTTGGTGCCGTACTACTCCAGGAAGATAAGCCAATAGCATATGCATCCAGAGCAAAAGTATGCACAAATTGAAAAAGAGACCTTGGCAATTGTCTTTGGATCACAAAAATTCCACCAGTACATCTATGGCAAGTCAATAACAGTTCAGTCAGACCACAAGCCGCTAGAGCACATTCTAAGCAAACCACTCCACCAAGCACCGCTCCGCCTACAAAAAATGTTGCTGTCGTTACAACGGTACGATCTGAAAGTCGGGTACAAGCCAGGAGCAGAGATGAATTTAGCTGATGCCTTGAGCCAAGCGTTCCTGCCGGAGGCTAAGGAAACCCTTGTGCCAGATTTAGAAGTCAATGAAGTTAATTTGACAGCACATTTTCCCATTTCACCAGAAAGGCACCTTGAATTGCAGAACGCTACAGGCAGTGATCCAGAAATGCAAGCTATACAAGACGCAGTTCTAGAAGGGTTGTTACGCCACAAAATGTAATAATTGACGCAAAATGTAATAGTAACCCAAAATGTAATAACTTTTGACGCAAAATGTAATAAACTCGGTAACCCAAAATGTAATAACTTTTGACGCAAAATGTAATAGTAACCCAAAATGTAATAACTTTTGACGCAAAATGTAATAAACTCGGTAACCCAAAATGTAATAACTTTTGACGCAAAATGTTATAAACTAAAGTAACGCAAAATGTAATAAATTTGACGCAAAATGTAATAACTTCAGTTTTGTCCTAGCTTAATGGGGAAGTGCACATATGAACATCTATACTTGGAAACGAAAAACGCCACCAGTCAATCAAGCTGTACACGTCATCGATCACGTGACCAGATCGAAAAAATCTTCTATTTCTGTTTTATTATACAACACAACTTTTTGTGGTAAAAAAAGGAACGAGGATCGTATGTAGAAAAACTTATTTCTTCCAGTAAATTGACTTTATGAAAAACCAGCCAGCCATTTTGTTTCAGCCGGTTTATTGATCGTGCTATGTTGGTTAACCTAGACTGCGTCACAGGCCATGTTAACCGCGAGACGGGTTTACCTGTTGACTTAAACACCTTTCACTTGGTTTCGAGTCATTTCGCAACACAGACAAACGAGAATAACTGCCACGAATGTGGGCTCTATTTCTGATCATTGCTTTCAGGAGGGAAGTGAATAAGGGTAGACAAATCCACCGATCCCTTCTAAATTTGTACTTGAATCCGTTGATCCACAAAAATAAAATTCACAAATCCAAAACCAGGAACTATTTTACAGTAGCCTTGTATGAGATTGTCTTTTAGCAAACATTTTGGCCGTGAAAATAAAAACAAAACAAAACAAATTCCTAAGGAGGGTTGAAATCCACCACCTGAACTTTATAATTAACAAAAACCAAAATCTGGGGCCCAAAAATGGATAAATATGCTGCATTTGCAGGACATGATCCCAAAATCCGTTAAAAGTTTGCTCTGAATCCGCAATCCTCAGATCCGTAGACCGATTCACCCCCCTCCCCCAGGAAAGCTCAAAGATTTCGACTTCTCAGACCTTACCTTATGCATAGAAGGAGACAATGTGAACTTTATTGTGTTTGGTGTTATTTTATTGCCATTTTTAATCCTTTTAAAGACATTTTGATAAAGCTTTATGTTCGTTACTTCGAAGGTTCCAGGTTTTTCTTCATCGCTTGGCAAACGCTCGATATCCAACTTATACTTTGCTGAAAGGGGCTTCTTACTCTCTTGAATATGGTTGCCAAGTGTTTCTGGTTAATACGTTGACTTGTATAAATTGAAACGGAGGAGATACAAGCGATTTTCGATCTAGTCACGTGATCGATGACTTGTACAAATTGATTGATAGGTTGCGTTTGTAAAACTGAAGTTATTACATTTTTCGTCAAATTTTTATTACATTTTGCGTTACTTTAGTTTATTACACTTTGCATCAAAAGTTATTACATTTTGGGTTACCGAGTTTATTACATTTTGCGTCAAAAGTTATTACATTTTGGGTTACTATTACATTTTGCGTCGATTATTACATTTTGTGGCGTAACAAGGGTGGCCAAACTTGAAGGCCGAAGTCCCTGTGGAGATCAGACAGTACTGGATATTCCGAGACGAGATTTCCTGTATCGACGGTCTGTTGTTCAAAGGGCAAAAGCTCATTGTTCCACGTGCACTCTGACCCCTCATGCTGAAGAAGATACACGAGTCACACCAAGGAATAGTCAAGTGTAAACAACGCGCTCGTGATGTACTCTTCTGGCCCGGAATGACCGCACAAATAGAAGAACGGGTGTCAAAGTGTTTCAACTGCAGCCAGTATCAGAAAGCACATGCCAAAGAGCCAATGGTTATTCCTGAAATGCCAGACAGGCCATGGGCAAAGATAGGAGCGGACCTCTTCGAGCATAATGGTCATAGCTATTTACTACGTGTAGATTACCACTCTAAATGAATCGAAGTCGACAAGCTGGATGATCTCTCCAGCGGGAACACGATAAGTTACCTAAAGAGTCAGTTCTCACGACATGGAATTCCGGATGAGCTGATAAGCGACAATGGACCGCAGTTTGCAAGCTCAGAATGTAGTCGATTTGTCAAGTCCTACGAGTTCGTACATACGACAACGAGCCCACGCTATCCACAAGCGAATGGTGAAGTCGAAAGGGCCGTGCAGACCGTGAAAGCGCTACTCAAAAAAGGTACAGATCCTTATCAAGCCCCTCTCAGCTACCGAAACACACCTTTAGAAGGTACCGGTTCAACTCCAGCACAACTTCTGATGGGCCGCAGACTAAAGATAAGGCTACCAACCACCACAGCACTTCTCATACCACAAGGCTCGTCAGAAATAAAGCACATCTTGCAGGAAAGGAAAGAGAAAGAAAAACAAAATTATGACAAGCATTGTGGCAGAGAGTTACCACAGCTCAACACTGGTGATGTTAAGGAGAACGCAACATGGAAAACAGTGGAAAGCTGCAACAGTGCTGTACAAACATAAATCACCAAGATCATATGTTGTTCAGTCAAAAGACGGAACCAAATACCGCGGGAATAGGAGGCACCTACATTTCAGCAGGGCCCCACCCATTATGCAAAAGGAGGACATACCAGCCCTGAGTACACGACCGACAGACCAAATCATGGACACTGCAAGCTCTACAGTAACCACTTACAAGGAGACAAGTAGCAGTACAGAACCTCCGTTCAGGTCGACAGGACCAACAGGCGAAGCACCAATAGCTCCATCTGAGCTAACAGCAACTGCCAAATCAGACCAAGTCATAGTCAAGACCCGATCTGGACGACTGGTGAAACCCCCCCAGTATCTCAAGGACTTTGAACAGTAGATATATCAGCAGAGATAGAACTTAACTGATCTTGAACCAAGAATTGACATTCTATGCAGTGAGATTTGGAACTTTGTTGTGATATTATTTGTACAAGTTCACGCTGTTAGTCTGTTATATTATTATTTTTATTTATTTTCCTGTGTTTTCTTTGATTTAAATTTAGAAAGGGGAAGATGTTATGTATTACGCTAAGGATTGTGGGTTGCTCATTAAATATTCATCTTGCAAACATGTCCGCTTGAACATGAAGTACATAACAGATGTTATCAATCGATCTGATAACATCTACCGCTAAAATTAAGCATAATCAATTTAACAACGCAAGCTGGAAACTTCAATTTAAAACAATGATCTTCACGTCAACAACCACTTTGATAATATCAACTCTAACAAAATTTCTTAAATACCATTCAACGTTGAATTTCCGATCTCAGTAAACTACTAACTAAATCACTACACTGTTAATTTTTTTCCAAATTGTGTAGCCTGACCAAAACAAAATAACTCAAATAGAAAAAAACACTATCATTTCTCTATAACGCTATCTTCAAAAAATATCATACCATATTTCAGTTATTGAAAAAATTGTTCACACGTATAACGAAAATAAAAGGACAATGAATAAATAATTATATTAATAAAAATTGCCTTAAAGAGCAAATCGGTAAACAAGCAATAATTTCGTGACAGCTATTTAAACTGCGACATGTTTGTTACTCCAGCTCACCAAACCAATTTATTTTCGAAATCTCCCTTTTATCTTATCATCTTCTCCCATTTCAATCCACGCATCTCAACCACAACTGTGACATATTTGTAACTCCTTCTCGCCAAACCAATTTATTCCATCTCCCTATCTCTTTATGCGACCATTTAGACTGTACTATCCACCGCGATGCTTGTCGTCAAAACATGACCCAAGCAGGCTTTCACTCTCTAAAAACCAAACCATCCACTATTGTTTCATCGAGCAAAAAAAAAAACATTTTACACAGTAATTTAACTAATCAACATCTCTAAATTCAATAAAAGGACATCAAAACTTCTCAATTTTAACAGTCTCTCTACTACGCTCCAATTTTGATACACTTTATATACACAACGTTTGATCAATTATCTAATCTTAAAACACTTAAAACAGAATTTTCTAGAACTTTCTAGAACAGGCGTTAAAAAGTGACCGAGAATTACACACAAGTTCATTAATCGGACTAGCCCGATTAATGAATAATCATTATTATTATTCATGAATAATTATTACTATCCTTATACTTTGCCCTTGTTACAGCTGATATTACATCTTCCGAAATTGATATAAGCAGTTAGCTTAGTTATAGACGTAACTAAGCAGCCCATTAAAACTACAGTCGAAAGGCGGAGGACTTTAGCTTTTGCTTTTTTTTTCTTTGTTTTTTTGACATAACCGATGACCTCTCTATTTTCAAACTTCCTTTCTGCATTAGGCATGTCTGATTTTCTACGTTTAAATTTGCCATTTCCTATGCCCCATTCCACATTACTGGTTTTATCGACATTGTACTCGTACTCGTTTGTGATCGTTTCAGGCGCACCCAAATTATTGTTTCGCTAAATTGCTGCTCGGCAGCTCATACTGACCTCATATTCTCGGACTTCGATTACATGAAAAAATTAATGTTCTCAGACCGAAATTATAAACTGAAGTTTTCGAACCCAACAAAAACATAGCCTGACGTTTTCAAGTGAAAGGAAAATGCTAGTTTTGGTTCTTATTAAGTCCAGCTAATAGCGCGAGCAAATAGCTCAGTCAGCGTTCGGTGAACTTGGCTAGTTGGTTGTCCATGACATTTTGAAATTGCTGTTTGACAAATTTTAATGTATTAAAACCGCCTGAAAGTAACATGCTGTTTGTACAGTCATTTTTAATTTCAATCGATAGAATGAAGGTCAGTGTAGAACATGGAATGAGAGCCGCTGCTCTGGCGGTCAAGTTCAAGTGGACTACACAGATCCCCAGCGAGTCAGGAACGTGCAGCTTGCAAAAAATGTGAAGATTGTAGAGCCAAATACTACGACCATATACGCCTGCCCAGTGATGGTGGAAGGAACAGAAAGGATCTCGCTTGTGTTTGTCGCACCAAAGGAACTGGATGTTGTCGTGGGTGACATACTGTGCAGCTCTCAAGCGGGAGGAATTTTGCACAAGATAGTCACAGAAGTCATTGATGGTGCGTAGTACTTTTTTTAACAAAGCACACAACACCGTGTATAACTACTGCACATAAGTCTTAGTTTTCTTACAATGCTCGTTGTCATCTACAGAATCAAAAGTTAAAGGGCACGTTGCGCAAACTGACCAGGATCACTGAACCAGCGAGGAAAGCTAACGACAACGTTTGCAATGGCGCTGTACTGTTAATTACTATTTAAAAGTATATTAAAGTTTACACAGTTTGATCTTTTCGGATATCTAAGCATATATCTCAGCGGCAGAACCATTTAGGGGTATTATTATTATTGTTATTATTATTATTATTATTATTTTTTATTTTTATTGTTATTGCAGTAAAACTATCTGTATGCACAGTGTTATAAAGCAACACAGGGCGCAAAGCGTAACCTGTGCGCAAGAGCGAAACTTATTATTATTATTATTATTATCATGTGTTCTCTATATAATATTATTATTATATTATTATTATTATTATTATTATTATTATTATAACATAACCAGACATAACCAGACATAAGTTACGTTAGGGCACCCAGGACCTAGATTGCCAAGGATTTACAGTGTTGCAGTTACAGTCGATCGGCCAGATGAAATGTAATATAGGCAAATTTAAGGATTAAAATTATGATTATTATTGTTATTTTTTATGACAATGATCAGTTTCATTTTAAAAATGTAATGTTGAGGAGTCTTTCATTATTATATATTTTGTAATTATTATACATAGGTTGTAATTTTATATTGTAAATTTAAGATTGTTTATTATTATTATTGTTATTATTATATTATTATTATTATTATTATTATTATTATTATATCATTACTACTATTATTAAACTTATAAGAACTCATGTCGTATCCCTCCGAAACGAAATACGTTAAATTTTTCGACGTAATGAAAGTTTGAGGCTAAATTCTACTAAATACTTTTATAAGTATAAAAAATATATAACACAAACTACCAGTGAACCTACTAAGGAACTTATGTAAGAAACGTTCTTTGCCATAGGTTTTGTTTTCATAGTTCGCGTATGGGCAACAAGGAAAAAAAAGTAAAAATGGGGAATAACGAAAATCCTACGCAAAAAAAAATCGATGGACGATCAATAGTTATTTCATAACACTTGTGTACTTAAGTGTTTTTTTTTTTTAGTAATTTGACGTATTTTTTTTCTGAAAGGCCCTTTCAAGTTGATGCAAGGTGCTGCTGCAGGGCTAGAGGAGATAATTACTTATGCGGACTTCAAGCAAAAGACAATATTGAAGCCAGTAGAGGACGAGGCAACCCTGGAAGATGAACCAGATCAACAGGACATCCAGGATCTTATTTCTGGCAACTACACATTTAACGAAAGCCGACTAATTATCCTGCAAGCTGGTGAGAAAAACGGGAGGTTATAGGCAATATGGCAACGTTAGTCTGAGTTGGGTCCATTCCTTTCTTTTTGCCTTTTCGCGACAGTTAATTGCTTCTCCTTATTCAGTTTATTGAGGTCATTTACTACCCTCTGACAAACAAGTTAATTTAAACCACCAACCTGATAAAAGAGAAAGTTATGGGAACCCCAATCCCATTTGATGTTGCCTTGTTATAATACTTTTACTTTATTTTATCTTCCATAAATAGTGTATCGTGTCCTTTACAAAATAAGGTAGTCGCGTGTTGACGATGACGTAGTATGACATCATTAATTTGATAAACACCCATATCGAATCTGCCGTTGTGAATTTTTTGATTTCCAGAGAATCACCACAGTTGATCCAAAATGAATCAAGTGAAACTCGTCATTTCGGTGAACTTGGTTGTCATTGCAACGTCGCACGGTATAGGGAGCATCCAACCCTTGTCGGTGGAAGAGTTAATAGTTGTACAGTTGTGGCTATAAATTTTTATATTGGCATGTTTAAGGCTGGATTTTGTGAGACACAATGCAAGGTCCAATCTAATTATGGTGCATTATATTCAAGGAATCTTAACACAAGGAGTGATAACCCGATAACTAAGAGCATAGTTTATTTTATAAGTAAAATAAATTACACCATCAATCAAATAAGCGTGCCTCCCATTAAATCATTTAATTTGCCTATTTTAAAGGTATAAAGCTCCCATGAAATATACTGCGTTTTGTATTTCCTACTATTGAATTGTACATATTTACTATTATTATTTGATAGATTGATTGATTGATTAAATGATTGATTGATTGATTGAAT
>JAJGOT010000943.1:0-139221 GCA_022457155.1 Cladopsammia gracilis
TGCTAAACTGTAATCCACTTCAATCCTTGCAATCCTGTGCTTTGTCTCCAAACTACTACTTTTATTTTGTGCTATAGGATATTTTAATCCGACCAAGTTGTATATTTTGTGCCGTTTCGCGATATAACATGGAAATAAGTTAAGGGAAATTTTGCAATTTGTGCGGGACAGTGTCATTACTATGCATTTACGAACAATATTCACGAAGTGCGACGGCTAAAACCGATCATGTCCAAAATATTTACGAAGAGGCTCCGTAATGTTTCCCCTAGGAGCCAACAAATGTCTCAGAAGTTATGACAAACAAATAATTTATTTTTCCATCTTACAAACATTAGCTAAGCAAATGCAACGAAGTAAAGCGGCTCAAAATAGACTGAGCCTTATAACACGCCCATTTTGATTTCAGATAAATGTGACGATTGACACTGCCTCTCCTGCAAATAAAGGGAACTTTGATTTCAAGCTAAACTGTAATTCTCTTCAATCCTTGCAATCCCACGCTTCATCTCTTAAAGGCTACTTTTGTTTTGTACTATAGGATCTTTTTATCCAACTAAGTTGTATATTTTGTGCCATTTGGCGATATAACGTGGAACTAAGTTAAGCGACATTTTTCCATTTCGGCGGGACAGTGTCATTAGTATGCCTTTACGAAGAGTATTCACGAAGTGCAACGGTTGTAACCCAAAATTCCTGAAAAATTGACGACGAGCATCGGTAATTTGGATCCTAGGAGTCAACAAATGTCTCATAAGTTATAACAAACATTTGATTTTTCCATCTTATAAACATTAACTAAGAAAATGCAACGAAGTAAATAAGCTCAAAATAGACTGAGCCGTTATAACGGACGCATTTTGGTTTCAGATAAATGTCACGATTGCCACTGCCTCTCATGCTTACAAAGGCAACATTGATTTCTAGCTAAACTGTAATCCGCTTCAATCCTTGCAATCCTGAGCTTTATCTCCAAACTGCTATTTTTGTTCATTACTATAGGATCTTTTTATCCAACTAATTTGTATATTTTGTGCCATTTGGCGATATAACGTGGAAATAAGTTAAGCGGCATTTTGCTATGTCGGCTTGACAGTGTCATTACTATGCATTTGCGAACAATATTCACGAAGTGCGACGGCTAAAACCGATAATGCCCAAAATATTGAGTAAGAGGCTCCGTAGTTTTTCTCCTAGGAGCATGCCCAAAATATTGAGGAAGAGGCTCCGTTGTTTTTCTCCTAGGAGCCAACAAATCTCTCGTAAGTTATGACAAACAATTTAGTTTGCTAGCTTAGAAACATTGACCAAGCAAATGGAACGAAGTAAAGCAGCTCAAAATAGACTGGGCCGTTTTAACGCACGCATTTTGATTTCAGATAAATGTCACGATTGCCACTGCCTCTCCAGCAAACAAACACAACTTTTACATCAACCAAAATCTTAATCCACTTCAATCCTTGCAATCCTGCGCTTTGTCTCCAAACTACTACTTTTATTTTGCGCTATAGGATATTTTAATCCAACCAAGTTGCATATTTTGTGCCGTTTGGCAATATAACGTGGAAATAAGCTAAGCGACATTTTTCCATTTCGGCGGAACGGTGTCATTAGTATGCATTTACGAAGAGTATTCACGAAGTGCGATGCCTAAAACCAAAAATGCCCAAAATATTGACGAAGAGGCTCCGTAATTTTTCTCCTAGAAGCCAAGAAATGACTGTTATTGTTAAATAATACTGTTCAACATTTTTCCACAACATATGTGAGTGTCGACAGTAAAAGAGAAAGTGACATAATGTTTCCTGTTCAGTCTTGCAGAAAGTACATTTGTCATGCTGGAGATATCCAATTTTAAAAAGTTTTGCATTGATGTAAAGTATTGAATTTAAAACTTTATATTGAAAGGATTTAACGTAAGGCTCCTGTGCTGTTAAGTGGCGAAGGTTGTAAGCAATTTTTAAGTCTTCGTCAGATAAGCCAAAATCATGTTTTAAATTCTTTGCATTACTAGGTAATTGTGCTTTATTTGATATTATTAAAGAATAATAGTCTTTCGTTTTCCTTTCCACTATGTCAAAAATCTCATTTCCCTTTATAAAATAAGTATTATCTGTAAAGGTAGTGTACTCTATTATTTTCAAAGAAGAAGGAATTGCGCGCCTAAGACCTGTCCATGTAAGAAAATTAGCTTTCTCAACTATGTTATTAATTACATTAAAGGATTCTATATTGTCGAGATTGAACAAGAGATCGTTAATGATACGTATCCCCGAGTCATAATAAGATTTGTAAAAAACTGGTTTTTGCATCTATTCTTATATCTTTGTTATTCCAAATTATACAGAGCCGTTTTTTATTAGCTAAAAAGAGATTTCGAAATTCTAACCAACATTCTGAAAGTTCTCTGTAGAAAACTGAGTTAATTGAAAGATAGTCCATTGCATAATTACATTTAAAAAGCAAAAGACCACCAACATTACGCAGGAGATGCAACAAGTAGAATTCCCACATACTTTCGTTATCGCTGATAATACGTTTTAGCCAAGCTAATCGTACAGCTTTGACCAAGGTTTCAATATCTGTCATTTTAATTCCACCGTCTTCAAAACTGTTTATTGAAGAGAGCCTTGTTACTTTATCCTTTCCATTCCATAAAAAGGAGAAAATCAAGCTGTCTACTTGTTTGATGATTTTACTTGGAGGTGAAAGAACCGAAGATATAAAAACTAGTTTTGGAAGAAGTAATGATTTGATTATAGTTACTTTACCATAAATGGACAGTCCTCTAGATGACCATATATTTGTGAGCTGCTTAATGGTGTCAACCTTCTCTTGAAAGTTTTGTTTCGTAAAATAATGATAGGTCATATGTAAAAAAGGTTCCTAAAGCTTTAATGGGTTCACTTGGCCATTTAATACCAAACGGTTTTTCGTCTTTTCTTCTAAGCGAACCAATCCACATTCCTTCTGTTTTAGAACTATTTATCTCCAACCCACACAAGTTCTTAAATACTTCTAGTTCTTCAAATAGCGTTTTTGCAGAATTTTCATCAGACAGGGTTGCTGTGGTATCTATCGTCTGCGTATTGCAATAGCTTGGCTTCATAATTTCCTATTTTAAATCCTTTGATATCTTAAAACGTACCCCATCATAACTCCTAAAGTATTACCGCTTTAGACTTCAAATTTAGCAGATAGTACAAAATTATAAGGTTAGTACATTGACAGTGTCGATGTCTCATTGTGACGTTATTATGACATCATTGAAAATGGCTAGGAAAAAACATATTTTTTGAGACCTAAAACACCACTTGTATTTTCTACTATGGAATCTTTTTATCCAACCAAGTTGTATATTTTGTGCCATTTGGCGATGTAAAGTGGAAATAAGCTTAGTCACAACTTGCCACTACGGCGGAACAGTGTCATTACTATGCATTTACAAAGAGTATTCACGAAATGCGAGGCTAAAACCGAAAATTAACGAAACATGGACGAAGAGGCTCCGTAATTTTTCTCCTGGGAGCCAACAATTTACTCATAAGTTATGACATGCAAACCGTTTAGCTTTCTATCTTACAAAACATTGACTAAGCAAATGGAATGAAGTAAAGCAGTTCAAAATAGACTGAGCCGTTATAACGTTATAACGTCGCAATTGACACTGAATCTCCAGCAAACAAAGATCTGAGAGTGTTCATCAGTAACATTTTGCCAAAACTTGCTCCGCATCGTCCCAAACGTGCGTTTTGTGCACTTTTCATAGAAATGCACTGTTTCGCATTTTGGCGATGATTTGAGACCAGAACGACGATCTTGAGACCTGGTGAGCTCAAAAGTGAGATTTTGGCAAAACTTGCGCCGCTCGGCCCGAAACGTACGTTTTGTTCATTTTTCATAGAAATGCACTGTTTTCGCTTTTTTGCGTGATTTGAGGTCAGGGCGACGATTTTGAGATCTGGTGAGCTCAAAAGTGAGATTTTGCCAAAACTTGCTCCGCACGGCCCCGAAACGCACGTTTTGTTCATTTTTCATAGAAATGCAATGTTTTCGCTTTTTTGCTATGATCTGAGGTCAGAACGACGATTTTGAAATCTGGTGAGCTCAAAAGTAAGATTTTGCCAAAACTTGCTCCGCACGGCCCCGAAACGCACGTTTTGTTCATTTTTCATAGAAATGCAATGTTTTCGCTTTTTGGCGATGATTTGAGACCAGGACGACGATTTTGAGATCTGCTGAGCTCAAAAGTGAGACTTTGCCAAAACTTGCTCCGCACGGCCCGCAACGCACGTTTTGTGTATTTTTTATAGAAATGCACTCTTTTCGCTTTTTTGCGATGATTTGAGGTCAGGACGACGATTTTGAGATCTGGTGAGCTCAAAAGTGAGATTTTGCCAAAACTTGCTTCGCACGGCCCGAAACGTACGTTTTGTGCGTTTTCGTAGAAGTGCACTGTTTCCCCTTTTTGGCGATGATTTGAGGTCAGTTTTTTTTTCGCTTTTTGAAGACTTAGATTGTGAAGAAATATAATCATTGGAGGTGATTTTAACTGTCCTCTTGACTCTAAGCTGGATAAGAAAGGTGGCGTTATGGTACCTGGAAAAATGGTTATAGACAATATTGAATGTTTCCAAAATGAATTGTGCCTTGTTGACGTTTGGAGAATTAAAAATCCGCAATCTAGAAGTTACACTTGGAGCCAAAAATCTCCACCAATTTTCTGTCGTTTAGATTACTGGCTGATATCAAACAACTTACAGGATTTTGTAAATACAACCGATCATTCCAGCTATAAAAACTGATCATGCAGCAATTGAGCTGAATTGAAGCGACTCCAATCAAAACTTAAAGGCGCCCGGCTTCTGGAAAATGAACGTCTCTCTTCTTGAAGATCCGAATTTCTGGAAGAATTGAAACAAAATATTCCACTTTGGAAAACAACAGGAAGCGAGAATTTATCAGACAAAAGGTGCATCTGCGATTGGATTAAGTATAATATTCGGAACCATGGTGTTTTGTTCTCGAAAAGGAAAGCCAAAGAAAGATCTGCAATGGAAAAAAATTACAAGTATAAGAGGAAGCAACTAAAAAATTCGAACAGGACCCTTCCGACTCTAACCTAAATACTCTAAATGAAGCAAAAGAAACTCTAGAAATTTATTATGAGGAAAAACCAAGGGCTGTGTAATTATTCGCGCAAGGGCACGATGGCACGAGCATGGCGAGAGAAGTACAAAATACTTTCTAAATTTAGAGAAGGATAATCACGTCAAAAAACATATAAGAAAACTATAAATGAGTGGTGCCATTACATCTGATCCTTTTGGGATACTGAACGAATAAAAACGGCTTTACCATAGCTTTTACCAATCAAACGTAACAGATGAGGATAAAGAAAATGGAAACGATTTTTTTAATAATTTGAATATACCAAGATTATCAGAAGAACAAAAACAATCTTGTAAAGGAGAAATATTTGTTGAAGAAATTACAGCCATTCTTAACAGTTTTGGGAGTAACAAATCTCCTGGTAATGATGGAATACTAATAGAATTTTACAAAAGTTGCTGAGAATTAATTTATGATCCATTTATGGAATGTGTGAGGGAGTGTTTCAACCACGGCGAAATGTCTAGCTCTCAAAGAAAAGCAATTATAACTCTTATAGAAAAGCAACATAAATATCGAACTCTCATTGAAAATTGGAGGCCAATCTCTCTTATTAACGTGGATGTAAAAATAATTTCAAAAGTGATTGCTTTAAGATTAAAGAAAGTTTTACCGAATATCATACATCATAATCAAACAGGTTATGTTGAATATCGCTATATTAGTGAGACTATTCGATCAATTTTCGATATAATGGAATTAACAGACAGTAAGAATATTCCAGGTGTCTTGATTTTCATTGACTTAAAAAAAGCTTATCTTAGCTGTTGAAAGCTTGGCAATCTCCATTCGTCAAAATGTTGATATCAAAGGAATTAAAATAAGAAATTATGAAGCCAAGCTATTGCAATACGCAGACAATACCACAGCAACCCTGTCTGATGAAAATTCTACAAAAACGGAAGAAGATTTTAAGAACTTAAGTGGGTTGGAGATAAATAGTTCTAAAACAGAAGGAATGTGGATTGGTTCGCTTAAAAAAAGACGAAAAACTGTTCGGTATTAAATGGCCAAGTGAACCCATTAAAGCTTTAGGAACTTTTTTTACATATGACCTATCATTATTTTACGAAAAAAAAACTTTCAAGAGAAGGTTAACAGCATAGAGCAGCTCACAAATATATGGTCATCTAGAGGACTGTCCATTTATGATAAAGTAACAATAATCAAATCATTACTTCTTCCAAAACTAGTTTTTATATCTTCGGTTCTTTCACCTCCAAGTAAAATCATCAAGCAAGTAGACAGTTTGAGTTTCTCCTTTTTATGGAATGGAAAGGATAAAGTAACAAGGCTCTCTTCAATAAACAGTTATGAAGACGGTGGCATTAAAATGACAGATATTAAAAGCTTGGTCAAAGCTGTATAAGCTTGGCTAAAACGTATTTTCAGCGATAACGAAAGTACGCGGAAATTCTACTTGTTTCATCTCCTACGTAATGTTGGTGGTCTTTTGCTTTTTAAATGTAATTATGAAATGGACGATCGTTTAATTAACTCAGTAAAAATATCTTATAGTAAAAAACAAATGCAGTCTATTAAAAATAAAGGGCAGGATTGCAAGGATTGAAGTGGATTACAGTTTAGCTTGATATCAATATTTCGGGCATTATCGGTTTTAGCCGTCGCACCTCGTGAATACTCTTCGTAAATGCATAGTAATGACACTGTCCCGCCAAAATGACAAAATGTTCGTTAGCTTATTTCAACGTTATATCGCCAAATGGCACAAAATATACAACTTGGTTGCATAAAAATATCTCAAAGTACAAAACAAAAGAAGTAGTTTATTCCTAAATCGCAGGATTGCAAGGATTCAAGAGGATAACAGTTTAGCTTGAAATGAAAGTTGCCTTTGTTTGCTGGAGAGGCAGTGTCAATCGTGACATTTATCTAAAATAAAAAAGCGTGCGTTTTAACGGCTCAGTCTATTTTGGGCCGCTTTACTTTGTTGCATTTGCTTAGCTAATGTTTGTAACATGGAAAAATCAATTGTTTGTTTGTTATAACTTATTAGAAATTTGTTCGCTCCTAGGAGAAAAATTACGGAGCCTCTTCGTCAATATTTCGGGAATTTTCGGTTTTAGCCGTCGCACTTCGTGAATACTCTTCGTAAATGCATACTAATGACACTGTTCCGCCGAAGTGGCAAAATGTCGCTTAACTTATTTCCACGTTATATCGACAAATGGCACAAAATGTACAACTTAGTTGGATAAAAAGATCCTATAGTACAAAACAAGTGTAGTCTTTTAGAGATAAAGCACTGGTTTGCAAGGATTGAAGTGGATTACAGTTTAGCTGGAACTCAAGGTTTTCTTTGTTTGCTGGAGAGGCAGTGTCAATCGTGAAATTTATCTGAAACCAGAATGCGTGCGTTATAACGGCTCAGTCTATTTTGAGCTGCTTTACTTCATTCCATTTGCTTAGTCAATGTTTTGTAAGATAGAAAGCTAAACGGTTTGCATGTCATAACTTATGAGTAAATTGTTGGTTCCCAGTAGAAAAATTACGGAGCCTCTTCGTCCATGTTTCGTTAATTTTCGGTTTTAGCCTCGCACTTCGCGAATACTCTTCGTAAATACATATTGATGACAACGTTTTTGCCGAAATGGCAATTTGTGGCTTAGCTTATTTCCACTTTACATCGCCAAATGGCACAAAATGTACAACTTGGTTGGATAAAAATATTCCATAGTACAAAATAAAAGTATTCTTTTAGAGATAAAGCGCAGGATTGCAAGGATTGAAGTGGATTACAGTTCTGCTGGAAATCAAAGTTGCCTTTGTTTGCTGTAGAGGCAGGGTCAATCGTCGCATTTATCTGAAACCAAAATGCGTTTGTTATAACGGCTTTGTCTATATTAAGCTGCTTTACTTCGTTGCATTTGCTAAGATGGAAAAAATAAATTGTTTGTTTGTTCATAACTTATGAGTCATTTGTTGGCTCCTAGGAGAAACATTACGGAGCCTCTTCGTCAATATTAATTAGTTGTACATATTAAATTAGTTAAACATACTTTAAATTTTTTTTGTCTTCATGTTAAATTGTATTGTTTTTATGTATTATTTAATTTTTTCAATATTATTGTAGTTTATACCAGATGAAGAGCCACCTTTGTGGAAACGCTGATATTAAACCATTATTTTATTTATTGATTTATTTATTTCGGGCATTTTCGATTTTAGCCATCGCACTTCGTGAATACTCTTCGTAAATGCATACTAATGACACTGTTCCGCCGAATTGGCAAAATGTCGCGTAACTTATTTCCACGTTATATCGACAAATGGCACAAAATGTAC
Source organism: Cladopsammia gracilis (assembly GCA_022457155.1). Lineage (NCBI taxonomy): Eukaryota > Metazoa > Cnidaria > Anthozoa > Scleractinia > Dendrophylliidae > Cladopsammia > Cladopsammia gracilis. The sequence goes on from JAJGOT010000943.1 coordinate 8,479, forward strand.
AACTTAGTTGGATAAAAAGATCCTATAGTACAAAACAAATGTAGTCTTTTAGAGATAAAGCGTAGGATTGCAAAGATTCAAAAGGATTACGGTTTAGCTTGATATCAAAGTTGCCTTTGTTTGCAGGAGAGGCATTGTCAATCGTGACATTTATCTGAAAGCAAAATGCGTGCGTTTTAACGGCTCAGTCTATTTTGGGCCACTTTACTTTGTTGCATTTGCTAAGCTAATGTTTGTAAGATGGAAAAATCAATTCTTTGTTTGTTATAACTTATGAGAAATTTGATCGCTCCTAGGAGAAAAATTACGGAGCCTCCTCGCAAATATTTCGGGAATTTTCGGTTTTAGCCATCGCACTTCGTGAATACCCTCCGTAAATGCATACTAATGACACTGCTCCGCCGAAATGGCAAAATGTCGCTTAACTTATTTCCACTTTACATCGACAAATGGCACAAAATTACAACTTAGTTGGATAAAAATATTCCATAGTACAAAATAAAAGTAGTCTTTTAGAGATAAAGCGCAGGATTGCAAGGATTGAAGTGGTTTACAGTTTTGCTGGAAATCAAAGTTGCCTTTGCTTGCTGTAGAGGCAGTGTCAATCGTCGCATTTATCTGAAACCAAAATGCGTCCGTTATAACGGCTCAGTTTATTTTGGGCCGCTTTACTTCGTTGCATTTGCTAAGTTAATGTTTGTAAAATGGAAAAATAAATTGATTGTTTGTCATAACTTATGAGTAATTTGTTGGCTCCTAGGAGAAAAATTCCGGAGCCTCTTCGTCAATATTTCGGGCATTTTCGGTTTTAGCCATCGCACTTCGTAAATGCATACTAATGACACTGTTCCGCCGAAGTGGGAAAATGTCGCTTAACTTATTTCCACGTTATATCGACAAATGGCACAAAATGTACAACTTAGTTGGATAAAAAGATCCTATAGTACAAAACAAATGTAGTCTTTTAGAGATAAAGCGCAGGATTGCAAGGATTGAAGTGGATTACAGTTTAGCTTGATATCAAAGTTGCCTTTGTTTGCCTTTGTTTGCCTTTGTTTGCCTTTCATTGATTTTGTTTGCCTTTGTTTGCCTTTGTTTGCCGTTATAACGGCTCAGTTTATTTTGGGCCGCTTTACTTCTTTGCATTTGCTAAGTTAATGTTTATAAAATAGAAAAATAAATTGTTTGTTTGTCATAACTTATGAGTAATTTGTTGGCTCCTAGGAGAAAAATTACGGAGCCTCTTCGTCAATATTTCGGGCATTATCGGTTTTAGCCGTCGCACCTCGTGAATACTCTTCGTAAATGCATAGTAATGAATCTGTCCTGCCAAAATGACAAAATGTCGCTTAACTTATTTCCACGTTATATCGCCAAATGGCACAAAATATACACCTTGGTTGGATAAAAATATCTCAAAGTACAAAACAAAAGAAGTAGTTTATTGCTAAATCGCAGGATTGCAAGGATTCAGGAGGATAACAGTTTAGCTTGAAATGAAAGTTGCCTTTGTTTGCAGGAGAGGCAGTGTCAATCGTGACATTTATCTCAAACCAGAATACGTACGTTATAACGGCTCAGTCTATTTTGAGCTGCTTTACTTCATTCCATTTGCTTAGTCAATGTTTTGTAAGACAGAAAGCTAAACGGTTTGCATGTCATGACTTTTGAGTAAATTGTTGGCTCCCAGGAGAACAATTACGGGGCCTCTTCGTCAATATTTCGGGCATTTTCGGTTTTAGCCATCGCACTTCGTGAATACTCTTCGTAAATGCATACTAATGACACTGTTCCGCCGAAATGGCAATTTGTGGCTTAGCTTACTTCCACTTTATATCGTCAAATGGCACAAAATATACAACTTTGTTGCATAAAAATATTCCATAGTACAAAATAAAAGTAGTCTTTTAGAGATAATGCGCAGGATTGCAAGGATTGAAGTTGATTACAGTTTTGCTGGAAATCAAAGTTGCCTTTGCTTGCTGTAGAGGCAGTGTCAATCGTCGCATTTATCTGAAACCAAAATGCGTCCGTTATAACGGCTCAGTTTATTTTGGGCCGCTTTACTTCGTTGCATTTGCTAAGTTAATGTTTGTAAAATGGAAAAATAAATTGATTGTTTGTCATAACTTATGAGTAATTTGTTGGCTCCTAGGAGAAAAATTCCGGAGCCTCTTCGTCAATATTTCGGGCATTTTCGGTTTTAGCCATCGCACTTCGTAAATGCATACTAATGACACTGTTCCGCCGAAGTGGGAAAATGTCGCTTAACTTATTTCCACGTTATATCGACAAATGGCACAAAATGTACAACTTAGTTGGATAAAAAGATCCTATAGTACAAAACAAATGTAGTCTTTTAGAGATAAAGCGCAGGATTGCAAGGATTGAAGTGGATTACAGTTTAGCTTGATATCAAAGTTGCCTTTGTTTGCCTTTGTTTGCCTTTGTTTGCCTTTGTTTGCCTTTCATTGATTTTGTTTGCCTTTGTTTGCCTTTGTTTGCCTTTGTTTGCCTTTGTTTGCCTTTGTTTGCCTTTGTTTGCCGTTATAACGGCTCAGTTTATTTTGGGCCGCTTTACTTCTTTGCATTTGCTAAGTTAATGTTTATAAAATAGAAAAATAAATTGTTTGTTTGTCATAACTTATGAGTAATTTGTTGGCTCCTAGGAGAAAAATTACGGAGCCTCTTCGTCAATATTTCGGGCATTATCGGTTTTAGCCGTCGCACCTCGTGAATACTCTTCGTAAATGCATAGTAATGAATCTGTCCTGCCAAAATGACAAAATGTCGCTTAACTTATTTCCACGTTATATCGCCAAATGGCACAAAATATACACCTTGGTTGGATAAAAATATCTCAAAGTACAAAACAAAAGAAGTAGTTTATTGCTAAATCGCAGGATTGCAAGGATTCAGGAGGATAACAGTTTAGCTTGAAATGAAAGTTGCCTTTGTTTGCAGGAGAGGCAGTGTCACTTCATTCCATTTGCTTAGTCAATGTTTTGTAAGATAGAAAGCTAAACGGTTTGCATGTCATAACTTATGAGTAAATTGTTGGCTCCCAGGAGAAAAATTACGGAGCCTCTTCGTCCATGTTTCGTTAATTTTCGGTTTTAGATTCGCATTTCGTGGATACTCTTTTTATTGCATAGTAATGACACTGATCCGCCGTAGTGGCAAGTTGTGGCTAAGCTTATTTCCACTTTACATCGCCAAATGGCACAAAATACACAACTTGGTTGGATAAAAAGATTCCATAGTACAAAATAAAAGTAGCCTTTTAGGTCTCAAAAATTATGGGTTTTCCTAGCCATTTTCAATGGTGTCATAATGACGTCACAATGAAACATCGACACTGTCAATCTACTAACCTTATAATTTTGCACTATCTGCTAAATTTGAAGTCTAAAGCGGTAATACTTTAGGAGTTATGATGAGGTACGTTTTAAGACATATCAGTGGCCGTACATGAAGCTGGTCATCACAGCAGGGACAAGCCATGGAGCGGTGAGTACACGCTCTTTTGTGCTCGGCATTTGTACTCTATTTAGACCTTTTTAAGACTATGCACGACCAAACCAACTATCAGAACTATGACATAAGGACCTAGTGCTACTCTAGGAAACTATTTTCCCAACCGAAAGTGTTTCCTTTTGCGTAGTCAGCAGTTTATCTTTAGATATTTAACCCTCCCCTCAAGAAATCACTTTATGGCTTTTAGAGACAAAGGACGAGGGTTTATCTATACTTTTATGATAGATGTAGTTGATACAGCAGGAAAGGAACACTTTGGTGTAAGTTTTGCGTGAATTCATCATTGTGCTCAGGAGTAATTAATAACTGAATAATTAATTAGCTGCAAATTTCAGCCGTTAATAACATCGTCAGATCTTGTGTTTATGGCAGTGTTTATATCAATCGAGTTAGATCCCAAAGTGATCTAACCGTGTGGCTAACATCAAGGAAACCGCTTTTAAAACGTGCGAGTTATTAACAGTTGAATTGTGTCCAATTAAAGTAACAAGGCTCTCTTCAATAAACAGTTTTGAAGACGGTGGCATTAAAATGACAGATATTGAAAGCTTGGTCAAAGCTGTACGATTAGCTTGGCTAAAACGTATTATCAGCGATAACGAAAGTACGTGGAAATTCTACTTGTTGCATCTCCTACGTAATGTTGGTGGTCTTTTGCTTTTTAAATGTAATTATGCAATGGCCTATCTTTCAATTAACTCAGTTTTCTACAGAGAACTTTCAGAATGTTGGTTAGAATTTCGAAATCTCTTTTTAGCTAATAAAAAACGGCTCTGTATAATTTGGAATAACAAAGATATAAGAATAGATGCAAAAACCAGTTTTTTATAAATCTTATTATGACTCGGGGATACGTATCATTAACGATCTCTTGTTCAATCTCGACAATATAGAATCCTTTAATGTAATTAATAACATAGTTGAGAAAGCTAATTTTCTTACATGGACAGGTCTTAGGCGCGCAATTCCTTCTTCTTTGAAAATAATAGAGTACACTACCTTTACAGATAATACTTATTTTATAAAGGGAAATGAGATTTTTGACATAGTGGAAAGGAAAACGAAAGACTATTATTCTTTAATAATATCAAATAAAGCACAATTACCTAGTGATGCAAAGAATTTAAAACATGATTTTGGCTTATCTGACGAAGACTTAAAAATTGCTTACAACCTTCCCCACTTAACAGCACAGGAGCCTTACGTTAAATCCTTTCAATATAAAGTTTTAAATTCAATACTTTACATCAATGCAAAACTTTTTAAAATTGGATATCTCCAGCATGACAAATGTACTTTCTGCAAGACTGAACAGGAAACATTATGTCACTTTCTCTTTTACTGTCGACACTCACATATGTTGTGGAAAAATGTTGGACAGTATTATTTAACAATAACAAGGGAATTTCACGGGTTGCGTTTACGAGAGGTTATAATTGGAATAACGATGTGAAAATGTCCCTTGTTAAATTATCTGATATTAATTGGTAAATTGTATTTATGGGATTGCAGAAAGAAACAGGTACTTCCAAACACGAAAGGTTTCAAATTTAAAGTAAGAATTAAACACCAAGTTGAAAAATATATTTCCACTAAGAATAATAAACTAAGTATAACGATGAAACAACAATAAAGATATTAAATGTAAGGAGAAATTAAGACTCGGAAAAAAATCCGAGTCCCAGATGGGATTTGAACCCACGACCCTCCGTGATCTAGTCGGATGCTCTAACCACTGAGCTACTGGAGACTCTATGGTGAGCAAGGGTCAATTTGTGGGTCTTGACTGGAACCGCATCGCGCGGCTACACAGCCAAACAATGACTAGCACATGTGAAACTCACTAACAGCATCGCGCTGTCACATTTAAGCATATTGACCCTTGCTCACCATAGAGTCTCCAGTAGCTCAGTGGTTAGAGCATCCGACTAGATCACGGAGGGTCGTGGGTTCAAATCCCATCTGGGACTCGGATTTTTTTCCGAGTCTTAATTTCTCCTTACATTTAATATCTTTAATAATAAACTAGAAACCTTTTATGAAAAATGGCCAAAACACATTTCCCCCTTTTAATTAAGTTCGTGTGTATGCTTTTGTGTGTATGTTCGTGTGTGTTTTTGTTTTATCTTAGGTTGTACAGTAAATAATTGTCGATTTCTCTTTTATCAACATAATTAAGCATTAATACAAGCCTCATTCAGCAATTGCGCGGCTGTTTTTTGGCTGTAATGTATATAATCTGTGAAATCTTGACAATTGTAAGTATGTCTGTTATGGCGGTTGTTGAGAATATTGTAATTTTTTTCTTTTTAAGTAGTTCTTTGTAAATAAAGTAAAAATTATAATAATAATAATAATAATAATAACAATAATAATAATAATAATAATAATAATAAAACTGTTTTCGCTTCTTGGCGATGATTTGAGGCCAGTACGACGATTTTGAGATCCGGTGTGCTACAAAGTAAGATTTTGCCAAAACTTGCTCCCCACGGTCCCAAACTTGCGTTTTGTGCACTTTTCATAGAAATGCACTGTTTTCGCTCTTTTGCGATGATTTGAGGCCAGTACGACGATTTTGAGATCTGGAGTGCTCAAAAGTGAGATTTTGCCAAAACTTGCTCCGCACGGCCCGAAACGTACGTTTTTTGCATTTTTCATAAAAAATGCATTGTTTTTGCTTTTGGGCGATGATTTGCGGTCAGTACGACGATTTTGAGATCTGTTGAGCTGAAAAGTGAGATTTTGCCAAAAGTTGCTGCGCACGGTCCGAAACGAACGTTTTTTTGCATTTTTCATAGAAATGCACTGTTTTCGCTTTTTGCGATGATTTGAGGCGAGTACGACGATTTTGAGACCTGGTATGCTAAAAAGTCAGATTTCGCTTAAACTTGCTCCGCACGGCCCCAAACGTGCGTTTTGTGCACTTTTCATAGAAATGCACAATTTTCGCTTTTTGGCCATGATTACAGGCCAGTACGACGAATTGAGATCCAGTGTGCTAAAAAGTGAGATTTTGCCAAAACTTGCTCCGCACGGCCCCAAACGTGCGTTTTGTGCGTTTTTCGTAGAAGTGCACTGCTTTTGCTTTTTGGCGATGATTTGAGACCAGTTCGACGATTTTGAGATCTGGTGAGCTTAAAAGTGAGATTTTTGCAAAACTTGCTCCGCACGGCCCGAAACGTACGTTTTGTGCATTTTTCGTAGAAATGCACTGTTTCGCTTTTTGGCGATGATTTGAGGCCAGTACGACGATTTTAAGATCTGGTGTGCTAAAAAGTGAGATTTTGCCAAAACTTGCTCCGCACGGCCCGAAACGTACGTTTTGTGCATTTTTCATAGAAATGCACTCTTTTCGCGTTTTGGCAATGATTTGTGGCCAATGCGACAATTTTGAGATCTGGTGTGCTCGAAAGTAAGATTTTGCCAAAACTTGCTCCGCACGGCCCCAAACGTGCGTTTTGTGCGTTTTCGTAGAGTGCACTGTTTTCCCTTTTTGGCGATGATTTGAGGTCAGTTTTTTTCGCTTTTTGAAGACTTAGATTGTGAAGAAATATAATCATTGGAGGTGATTTTAACTGTCCTCTTGACTCTAAGCTGGATAAGAAAGGTGGCGTAATGGTACCTAGAAAATTGGTTATAGACAATATTGAATGTTTCCGAAATGAATTGGGCCTTGTTGACGTTTGGAGAATTAAAAATCCGCAATCTAGAAGTTACACTTGGAGCCAAAAATCTCCACCAATTTTCTGTCGTTTAGATTACTGGCTGATATCAAACAACTTACAGGATGTTGTAAATACAACCGATCATTCCAGCTATAAAAACTGATCATGCAGCAATTGAGCTGAATTGAACCGACTCCAATCAAAACTTAAAGGGGCCCGGCTTCTGGAAAATGAACGTCTCTCTTCTTGAAGATCCGAATTATCTGGAAGAATTAAGACAAAATATTCCACTTTGGAAAACAACAGGAAGCGAGAATTTATCAGACAAAAGGTGCATCTGCGATTGGATTAAGTATAATATTCGGAACCATGGTGTTTTGTTCTCGAAAAGGAAAGCCAAAGAAAGATCTGCAATGGAAAAAAATTACAACAAGTATACGAGGAAGCAACTAAAAAATTCGAACAGGACCCTTCCGACTCTAACCTAAATACTCTAAATGAAGCAAAAGAAACTCTAGAAATTTATTATGAGGAAAAACCAAGGGGTGTGTAATTATTCGCGCAAGGGCACGATGGCACGAGCATGGCGAGAGAAGTACAAAATACTTTAAATTTAGAGAAGGGTAATCACGTCAAAAAACATATAAGAAAACTATAAATGAGTGGTGCCATTACATCTGATCCTTTTGGGATACTGAACGAATAAAAACGGTTTTACCATAGCTTTTACCAATCAAACGTAACAGATGAGGATAAAGAAAATGGAAACGAATTTTATAATAATTTGAATATTCCAAGATTATCAGAAGAACAAAAACAATTTTGTGAAGGAGAAATATTTGTTGAAGAAATTACAGCCATTTTTAACAGTTTTGAGAGTAACAAATCTCCTGGTAATGATGGAATACTAATAGAATTTTACAAAAGTTGCTGAGAATTAATTTATGATCCATTTATGGAATGTGTGAGGGAGTGTTTCAACCACGGCGAAATGTCTAGCTCTCAAAGAAAAGCAATTATAACTCTTATAGAAAAGCAACATAAATATCGAACTCTCATTGAAAATTGGAGGCCAATCTCTCTTATTAACGTGGATGCAAAAATAATTTCAAAAGGGATTGCTTTAAGATTAAAGAAAGTTTTACCGAATATCATACATCATAATCAAACAGGTTATGTTGAATATCGCTATATTAGTGAGACTATTCGATCAATTTTCGATATAATGGAATTTACAGACAGTAAGAATATTCCAGGTGTCTTGATTTTCATTGACTTAAAAAAAGCTTATCTTAGCTGTTGAAAGCTTGGCAATCTCCATTCGTCAAAATGTTGATATCAAAGGAATTAAAATAAGAAATTATGAAGCCAAGCTATTGCAATACGCAGACAATACCACAGCAACCCTGTCTGATGAAAATTCTACAAAAACGGAAGAAGATTTTAAGAACTTAAGTGGGTTGGAGATAAATAGTTCTAAAACAGAAGGAATGTGGATTGGTTCGCTTAAAAAAAGACGAAAAACTGTTCGGTATTAAATGGCCAAGTGAACCCATTAAAGCTTTAGGAACTTTTTTTACATATGACCTATCATTATTTTACGAAAACAAACTTTCAAGAGAAGGTTGACAGCATAGAGCAGCTCACAAATATATGGTCATCTAGAGGACTGTCCATTTATGATAAAGTAACAATAATCAAATCATTACTTCTTCCAAAACTAGTTTTTATATCTTCGGTTCTTTCACCTCCAAGTAAAATCATCAAGCAAGTAGACAGTTTGAGTTTCTCCTTTTTATGGAATGGAAAGGATAAAGTAACAAGGCTCTCTTCAATAAACAGTTATGAAGACGGTGGCATTAAAATGACAGATATTAAAAGCTTGGTCAAAGCTGTATAAGCTTGGCTAAAACGTATTTTCAGCGATAACGAAAGTACGCGGAAATTCTACTTGTTTCATCTCCTACGTAATGTTGGTGGTCTTTTGCTTTTTAAATGTAATTATGAAATGGACGATCGTTTAATTAACTCAGTAAAAATATCTTATAGTAAAAAACAAATGTAGTCTATTAAAAATAAAGGGCAGGATTGCAAGGATTGAAGTGGATTACAGTTTAGCTTGATATCAATATTTCGGGCATTATCGGTTTTAGCCGTCGCACCTCGTGAATACTCTTCGTAAATGCATAGTAATGACACTGTCCCGCCAAAATGACAAAATGTTCGTTAGCTTATTTCAACGTTATATCGCCAAATGGCACAAAATATACAACTTGGTTGCATAAAAATATCTCAAAGTACAAAACAAAAGAAGTAGTTTATTCCTAAATCGCAGGATTGCAAGGATTCAAGAGGATAACAGTTTAGCTTGAAATGAAAGTTGCCTTTGTTTGCTGGAGAGGCAGTGTCAATCGTGACATTTATCTAAAATAAAAAAGCGTGCGTTTTAACGGCTCAGTCTATTTTGGGCCGCTTTACTTTGTTGCATTTGCTTAGCTAATGTTTGTAACATGGAAAAATCAATTGTTTGTTTGTTATAACTTATTAGAAATTTGTTCGCTCCTAGGAGAAAAATTACGGAACCTCTTCGTCAATATTTCGGGAATTTTCGGTTTTAGCCGTCGCACTTCGTGAATACTCTTCGTAAATGCATACTAATGACACTGTTCCGCCGAAGTGGCAAAATGTCGCTTAACTTATTTCCACGTTATATCGACAAATGGCACAAAATGTACAACTTAGTTGGATAAAAAGATCCTATAGTACAAAACAAGTGTAGTCTTTTAGAGATAAAGCACTGGTTTGCAAGGATTGAAGTGGATTACAGTTTAGCTGGAACTCAAGGTTTTCTTTGTTTGCTGGAGAGGCAGTGTCAATCGTGAAATTTATCTGAAACCAGAATGCGTGCGTTATAACGGCTCAGTCTATTTTGAGCTGCTTTACTTCATTCCATTTGCTTAGTCAATGTTTTGTAAGATAGAAAGCTAAACGGTTTGCATGTCATAACTTATGAGTAAATTGTTGGCTCCCAGTAGAAAAATTACGGAGCCTCTTCGTCCATGTTTCGTTAATTTTCGGTTTTAGCCTCGCACTTCGCGAATACTCTTCGTAAATACATATTGATGACAACGTTTTTGCCGAAATGGCAATTTGTGGCTTAGCTTATTTCCACTTTACATCGCCAAATGGCACAAAATATACAACTTGGTTGGATAAAAATATTCCATAGTACAAAATAAAAGTATTCTTTTAGAGATAAAGCGCAGGATTGCAAGGATTGAAGTGGATTACAGTTCTGCTGGAAATCAAAGTTGCCTTTGTTTGCTGTAGAGGCAGTGTCAATCGTCGCATTTATCTGAAACCAAAATGCGTTTGTTATAACGGCTTTGTCTATATTAAGCTGCTTTACTTCGTTGCATTTGCTAAGATGGAAAAAATAAATTGTTTGTTTGTTCATAACTTATGAGTCATTTGTTGGCTCCTAGGAGAAACATTACGGAGCCTCTTCGTCAATATTAATTAGTTGTACATATTAAATTAGTTAAACATACTTTAAATTTTTTTTGTCTTCATATTAAATTGTATTGTTTTTATGTATTATTTAATTTTTTCAATATTATTGTAGTTTATACCAGATGAAGAGCCACCTTTGTGGAAACGCTGATATTAAACCATTCTTTTATTTATTGATTTATTTATTTCGGGCATTTTCGATTTTAGCCATCGCACTTCGTGAATACTCTTCGTAAATGCATACTAATGACACTGTTCCGCCGAATTGGCAAAATGTCGCGTAACTTATTTCCACGTTATATCGACAAATGGCACAAAATGTACAACTTAGTTAATTAAAAAGATCCTATAGTACAAAACAAATGTAGTCTTTTAGAGATAAAGCGTAGGATTGCAAAGATTCAAAAGGATTACGGTTTAGCTTGATATCAAAGTTGCCTTTGTTTGCAGGAGAGGCATTGTCAATCGTGACATTTATCTGAAAGCAAAATGCGTGCGTTTTAACGGCTCAGTCTATTTTGGGCCACTTTACTTTGTTGCATTTGCTAAGCTAATGTTTGTAAGATGGAAAAATCAATTCTTTGTTTGTTATAACTTATGAGAAATTTGATCGCTCCTAGGAGAAAAATTACGGAGCCTCCTCGCAAATATTTCGGGAATTTTCGGTTTTAGCCATCGCACTTCGTGAATACCCTCCGTAAATGCATACTAATGACACTGCTCCGCCGAAATGGCAAAATGTCGCTTAACTTATTTCCACTTTACATCGACAAATGGCACAAAATTACAACTTAGTTGGATAAAAATATTCCATAGTACAAAATAAAAGTAGTCTTTTAGAGATAAAGCGCAGGATTGCAAGGATTGAAGTGGTTTACAGTTTTGCTGGAAATCAAAGTTGCCTTTGCTTGCTGTAGAGGCAGTGTCAATCGTCGCATTTATCTGAAACCAAAATGCGTCCGTTATAACGGCTCAGTTTATTTTGGGCCGCTTTACTTCGTTGCATTTGCTAAGTTAATGTTTGTAAAATGGAAAAATAAATTGATTGTTTGTCATAACTTATGAGTAATTTGTTGGCTCCTAGGAGAAAAATTCCGGAGCCTCTTCGTCAATATTTCGGGCATTTTCGGTTTTAGCCATCGCACTTCGTAAATGCATACTAATGACACTGTTCCGCCGAAGTGGGAAAATGTCGCTTAACTTATTTCCACGTTATATCGACAAATGGCACAAAATGTACAACTTAGTTGGATAAAAAGATCCTATAGTACAAAACAAATGTAGTCTTTTAGAGATAAAGCGCAGGATTGCAAGGATTGAAGTGGATTACAGTTTAGCTTGATATCAAAGTTGCCTTTGTTTGCCTTTGTTTGCCTTTGTTTGCCTTTCATTGATTTTGTTTGCCTTTGTTTGCCTTTGTTTGCCTTTGTTTGCCTTTGTTTGCCGTTATAACGGCTCAGTTTATTTTGGGCCGCTTTACTTCTTTGCATTTGCTAAGTTAATGTTTATAAAATAGAAAAATAAATTGTTTGTTTGTCATAACTTATGAGTAATTTGTTGGCTCCTAGGAGAAAAATTACGGAGCCTCTTCGTCAATATTTCGGGCATTATCGGTTTTAGCCGTCGCACCTCGTGAATACTCTTCGTAAATGCATAGTAATGAATCTGTCCTGCCAAAATGACAAAATGTCGCTTAACTTATTTCCACGTTATATCGCCAAATGGCACAAAATATACACCTTGGTTGGATAAAAATATCTCAAAGTACAAAACAAAAGAAGTAGTTTATTGCTAAATCGCAGGATTGCAAGGATTCAGGAGGATAACAGTTTAGCTTGAAATGAAAGTTGCCTTTGTTTGCAGGAGAGGCAGTGTCAATCGTGACATTTATCTCAAACCAGAATACGTACGTTATAACGGCTCAGTCTATTTTGAGCTGCTTTACTTCATTCCATTTGCTTAGTCAATGTTTTGTAAGACAGAAAGCTAAACGGTTTGCATGTCATGACTTTTGAGTAAATTGTTGGCTCCCAGGAGAACAATTACGGGGCCTCTTCGTCAATATTTCGGGCATTTTCGGTTTTAGCCATCGCACTTCGTGAATACTCTTTGTAAATGCATACTAATGACACTGTTCCGCCGAAATGGCAATTTGTGGCTTAGCTTACTTCCACTTTATATCGTCAAATGGCACAAAATATACAACTTTGTTGCATAAAAATATTCCATAGTACAAAAAAAAAAGTAGTCTTTTAGAGATAATGCGCAGGATTGCAAGGATTGATGTTGATTACAGTTTTGCTGGAAATCAAAGTTGCCTTTGTTTGCTGTAGAGGCAGAGTCAATCGTCGCATTTATCTGAAACCAAAATGCGTGCGTTATAACGCCTCAGTTTATTTTGAGCTTCTTTACTTCGTTGCATTTGCTAAGTTTATGTTTGTAAGGTGGAAAAATAAATTATTTGTTTGTCATAACTAATGAGTCATTTGTTGGCTCCTAGGAGAACAATTACGGAGTCTCGTCGTCAATATTTCGGGCATTTTCAGTTTTAGACATCGCACTTCGTGAATACTCTTCGTAAATGCATAGTAATGACACTGTCCCGCCGCAATGGCAAAGTGTCGCTTAACTTATTTCCAAGTTATATCGGAAAATGGCATAAAATATACGACTTTGTTGGATAAGAGGATCCTATAGTACAAAATAAAAATAGAAGATTAGAGATAAAGGGCAGGATTGCAAGGATTTAAGTGGATTACAGTTTAGATGGAAATCAAACTTGCCTTTGTTTGCTGGAGAGGCAGTGTCAATCAGGACATTTATCTGAAACCAGAATGCGTACGTTATAACGGCTCAGTCTATTTTGAGCTGCTTTACTTCGCTCCATTTGCTTAGACAACGTTTGTAACGTAGAAAACTAAATTGTTTGTTTGTCATAACTTAGCAGATATTTGTTGGCTCCTAGGAGAAAAATTACGGAGCCTCTTCGTCAATATTTCGGGCATTATCGGTTTTAGCCGTCGCACGTCGTGAATACTCTTCGTAAATGCATAGTAATGACACTGTCCCGCCAAAATGACAAAATGTCGCTTAGCTTATTTCCACGTTCTATCGCCAAATGGCACAAAATATACAACTTGGTTGGATAAACATTTTCTCAAAGTACAAAACAAAAGAAGTAGTTTATTGCTAAATCGCAGGATTGCAAGGATTGAAGTGGATTACAGTTTAGCTGGAAATCAAGGCTTTCTTTGTTTGCTGGAGAGGCGGTGTCAATCGTGACATTTATTTGAAACCAGAATGCGTACGTTATAACGGCTCAGTCTATTTTGAGCTGCTTTACTTCATTCCATTTGCTTAGTCAATGTTTTGTAAGATAGAAAGCTAAACGGTTTGCATGTCATAACTTATGAGTAAATTGTTGGCTCCCAGGAGAAAAATTACGGAGCCTCTTCGTCCATGTTTCGTTAATTTTCGGTTTTAGATTCGCATTTCGTGGATACTCTTTGTAAATGCATAGTAATGACACTGATCCGCCGTAGTGGCAAGTTGTGGCTAAGCTTATTTCCACTTTACATCGCCAAATGGCACAAAATATACAACTTGGTTGGATAAAAAGATTCCATAGTACAAAATAAAAGTAGCCTTTTAGGTCTCAAAAATTATGGGTTTTCCTAGCCATTTTCAATGGTGTCATAATGACGTCACAATGAAACATCGACACTGTCAATCTACTAACCTTATAATTTTGCACTATCTGCTAAATTTGAAGTCTAAAGCGGTAATACTTTAGGAGTTATGATGAGGTACGTTTTAAGACATATCAGTGGCCGTACATGAAGCTGGTCATCACAGCAGGGACAAGCCATGGAGCGGTGAGTACACGCTCTTTTGTGCTCGGCATTTGTACTCTATTTAGACCTTTTTAAGACTATGCACGACCAAACCAACTATCAGAACTATGACATAAGGATTTAGTGCTACTCTAGGAAACTATTTTCCCAACCGAAAGTGTTTCCTTTTGCGTAGTCAGCAGTTTATCTTTAGATATTTAACCCTCCCCTCAAGAAATCACTTTATGGCTTTTAGAGACAAAGGACGAGGGTTTATCTATACTTTTATGATAGATGTAGTTGATACAGCAGGAAAGGAACACTTTGGTGTAAGTTTTGCGTGAATTCATCATTGTGCTCAGGAGTAATTAATAACTGAATAATTAATTAGCTGCAAATTTCAGCCGTTAATAACATCGTCAGATCTTGTGTTTATGGCAGTGTTTATATCAATCGAGTTAGATCCCAAAGTGATCTAACCGTGTGGCTAAAATCAAGGAAACAGCTTTTAAAACGTGCGAGTTATTAACAGTTGAATTGTGTCCAATATGGCGGACCCAAAAGTGCGTCAAACATGCAAACGAGGCTATACTTTGAACGTGAATATCTCTAAAGGGGATTTTATCACACTTCGTCAAATTCGCAGGATATATACAACGACTTTAATAGTATTTGCCAATACACTCGACGTTATTATCGGCTCAACGGTTTGTTTCTAGCCTTGTTTACAAGTTTTTCAAACATGGACACGAGGCTGCAATTTGATCGTTAATATCTCTGAGGGGATTACATCAAAGAAATTCAAATTTGCAGGATATATAGCATGACTTTAATACTATCTGCGAATACACTCGGTTTTAATATCGGCTCAACCTTATGCTTCTAGTTCAAAACCTCGTACACATGCGAAAACACCTCAACAGAAGCTAATATAATATAATATAATATAATATAATATAATATAATATAATATAATGTAATGTAATGTAATGTAATGTAATGTAATGTAACGTAATGTAATGTAATGTAATGTAATATAATATATATGACATGACATGAGTTGACATGAGTTGACATGACATGACATGACATGACATGACATGACATGACATGATTTGATATGATATTATATAATATGATATAATATAATATAATATAATATAATATAATATAATATAATATAATATAATATAATATAATATAATATAATATAATATAATATAATATAATATAATATAATATAATATAATATAATATAATATAATATAATATAATATAATATAATATAATATAATATAATATAATATAATATAATATAATATAATATAATATAATATAATATAATATAATATAATATAATATAATATAATATAATATAATATAATATAATATAATATAATATAATATAATATAATATAATATAATATAATATAATATAATATAATATAATATAATATAATATAATATAATATCATATCATGCTTATAATGGTGACCAAGCAGCGAAGGATGTCTTGAAGGTGAAAAGACAGAGTACCGTACAACAAGGACAAAGACATTAACTGGAACACGTTTCGCTCCGATTATCGCCACTGTGCAGTTCTTTACCAAGCAGCGGATGCTTTGGGCTTTGAAATGCTACAAAGGTGCGCCTAACGGGCCTTGGGGTGCATGTCCTGGATCTCTCAGCAACGAGATATTGATGACCTAGCCTCGAGGGTGCTACAAAGGTGCGCCAAACGGGCCTTGGGGTGCATGTCGATGATCTCTCAGCAATGAGAGATTACCAAGCCTCAAGAGCCCTTGACACTGAGACATTATATGGAATGTACAAGTTAACGCTAGACTGTGCGCCAGAAAAGTTTCACTTAAAAAGATCAAACAGGTGGCGATGCAGATAAGGACATTGAGAGAGTCGAGGAACAGAAGAAGTCCAGGAAAAGAAAAGCCACACCAACAGACAGTGAGAGCGACTACGAACCTGTAAAGAAGGCAAAGGAGAAAGCAGCAAGTGCCCTTACAACAGACAGCGAGAGCGATTTCCAAGCGCCCGTAAAGAAAACGAAAAAGAAAACAGCGTCCCCACGTTTTGTGCATTTTTCATAGAAATGTACTGTTTTCGCGTTTTGCGATGATTTGAGACCAGTTCGACGATTTTGAGATCTGGTTAGCTCAAAAGTGAGATTTTGGCAAAACTTGCTTCCCACGGCTCGAAACGCACGTTTTGTGCATTTTTCATAGAAATGCACTGTTTCGCGTTTTGGCGATGATTTGAGACCAAAACGACGATTTTGAGATCTGGTGAGCTCAAATGTGAGATTTTGGCAAAACTTGCTCCGCACGGCACGAAACGCACGTTTTGTGCTTTTTTCATAGAAATGCACTGTTTCCCGTTTTGGCGATGATTTGAGACCAGAACGACGATTTTGAGATCTAGGTGAGCTCTAAGGTGAGATTTTGGCCAAAACTTGCTCCGCACGGCCGCGAAACGTACGTTTTGTGCATTTTTCATAGAAATATACTGTTTTCCGCTTTTTGCGATGATTTGAGACCAAGACGACGATTTTGAGATCTGGTGAGCTCAAATGTGAGATTTTGGCAAAACTTGCTCCGCACGGCCCGAAACGTACGTTTTGTGCATTTTTCATAGAAATGCACTGTTTCGCGTTTTGGCGATGATTTGAGACCAAAACGACGATTTTGAGATCTGGTGAGCTCAAAAGTGAGATTTTGCCAAAACTTGCTCCGCACAGGCCCGAAACGTACGCTTTTGTTCATTTTTCATAGAAATGCACTGTTTTCGCTTTTTTGGGATGATTTGAGGTCAGGACGACGATTTTGAGATCTGGTGAGCTCAAAAGTGAGATTTTGCCAAAACTTGCTCCGCACGGCCCGAAACGCACGCTTTGTTCATTTTTCATAGAAATGCACTGTTTCGCTTTTGTGCGATGATTTGAGACCAGACGACGATTTTGAGATCTAGTGAGCTCTAAGGTGAGATTTTGGCAAAACTTGCCCCGCACGGCCCGAAACGTACGTTTTGTGCATTTTTCATAGAAATGCACTGTTTTCGCTTTTTTGCGATGATTTGAGACCAAAACGACGATTTTGAGATCTGGTGAGCTCAAAATGAGGATTTTGCCAAAACTTGCTTCGCACGGCCCGAAACGCACGTTTTGTGCATTTTTCATAGAAATGCACTGTTTCGCGTTTTGGCGATAATTTGATACCAGAACGACGATTTTGAGATCTGGTGAGCTCAAAAGTGAGATTTTGGCAAAACTTGCTCCGCACGGCCCGAAACGTACGTTTTGTTCATTTTTCATAGAAATGCACTGTTTTCGCTTTTTTGCGATGATTTGAGACCAAAACGACGATTTTGAGATCTGCTTAGCTCAAACGTGAGATTTTTGCCAAAACGTGCTCCGCACGGCCCGAAACGCACGTTTTGTGCACTTTTCATGGAAGTATACTGTTTTTGCTTTTTGCCGATGATTTGAGACCAAAACGACGATTTTGAGTTCTGGTGAGCTCAAAAGTGAGATTTTGCCAAAACTTGCTCCCCACAGCCCGAAACGCACGTTTTGTGCACTGTTCATGGAAATATACTGTTTTCGCTTTTTGGCGATGATTTGAGACCAGAACGACAATTTTGAGACCTTGTGAGCTCAAAAGTGAGATTTTGCCAAAACTTGCTCCGCACGGCCCAAAACGCACGTTTTGAGCACTTTTCATGGAAATATACTGTTTTCGCTTTTTCGCGATGATTTGAGACCAAAACGACGATCTGGTGAGCTCAAAAGTGAGATTTGGGCAAAACTTGCTCCGCACGGCCCGAAACGTACGTTTTGTTCATTTTTCATAGAAAGGCACTGTTTTCGCTTTTCTGCGATGATTTGAGGTTAGGTCGACCATTTTGAGATCTGGTGAGCTCAAAAGTGAGATTTTGTAAAAACTTGGTCCGCACGGCGCGAAACTTACGTTTTGTTCATTTTTCATAGAAATGTACTGTTTTCGCGTTTTGCGATAATTTGAGACCAGAACGACAACTTTGAGATCTGGTGAGCTCAAAAGTGAGATTTTGCCAAAACTTGCTCCGCACGGCCCGAAACGTATGTTTTGTTCATTTATCATAGAAATGCACTGTTTTCGCTTTTTGGCGATGATTTGAGACGAAAACGACGATTTTGAGATCTGGTGAGCTCAAAAGTGAGATTTTGTAAAAACTTGGTCCGCACGGCGCGAAACGTACGTTTTGTGCATTTTTCATAGAAATGCACTGTTTTCGCTCTTTGGCGATGATGGAAGTCAGTACCACGATTTTGAGATCTGTGGTGCTCAAAAGTGAGATTTTGCTAAAACTTGCTCCGCACGGCCCCAAACGTTCTTTTTGTACACTTTTCATAGAAATGCACTGTTTTCGCTTTTTGCCGATGATTTGAGGCCAGTACGAAGATTTCGAGATCTGGTTAGCTCAAAAGTGAGATTTTGGCAAAACTTGCTTCCCACGGCTCGAAACGCACGTTTTGTGCATTTTTCATAGAAATGCACTGTTTCGCGTTTTGGCGATGATTTGAGACCAAAACGACGATTTTGAGATCTGGTGAGCTCAAAAGTGAGATTTTGCCAAAACTTGCTTTGCACAGCCCGAAACGTACGTTTTGTGTTGTGTACTTTTCATGGAAATATACTGTTTTCGCTTTTTGGCGATGATTTGAGACAAAAAAGACGATTTTGAGATCTGGTGAGCTGAAAAGTGAGATTTTGCCAAAACTTGCTCCCCACAGCCCGAAACGCACGTTTGGTGCACTTTTCATGGAAATATACTGTTTTCGCTTTTTGGCGATGATTTGAGACCAAAACGACGATTTTGAGATCTGGTGAGCTCAAGTGAGATTTTGGAAAAACTTGCTTGGCCCGAAACGCATGTTTTGTGCATTTTTCATAGAAATGCACTGTTTCGCGTTTTGGCGATGATTTGAGACCAAAACGACGATTTTGAGATCTGGTGAGCTCAAAAGTGAGATTTTGGCAAAACTTGCTCTGCACGGCCCGAAACGTACGTTTTGTTCATTTTTCATAGAAACGCACAGTTTTCGCTTTTTTGCGATGATTTGAGGTCAGGACGACGATTTTGAGATCTGGTGAGCTCAAAAGTGAGATTTTGCCAAAACTTGCTTCCAACGGCTCGAAACGCACGTTTTGTGCATTTTTCATAGAAATGCACTGTTTTCGCTTTTGTGCGATGATTTGAGGTCAGGACGACGATTTTGAGATCTGGTGAGCTCAAAAGTGAGATTTTGGCAAAACTTGCTTCCCCCGGCTCGAAACGCACGTTTTGTGCATTTTTCATAGGAATGCACTGTTTTCGCTTTTGTGCGATGATTTGAGGTCAGGACGACGATTTTGAGATCTGGTGAGCTCAAAAGTGAGATTTTGCCAAAACTTGCTTCCCACGGCTCGAAACGCACGTTTTGTGCATTTTTCATAGAAATGCACTGTTTTCGCTTTTGTGCGATGATTTGAGGTCAGGACGACGATTTTGAGATCTGGTGAGCTCAAAAGTGAGATTTTGCCAAAACTTGCTTCGCACGGCCCGAAACGCACGTTTTGTGCATTTTTCATAGAAATGCACTGTTTCCCGTTTTGGCGATGATTTGAGACCAGAACGACGATTTTGAGATCTAGTGAGCTCTAAGGTGAGATTTTGCCAAAACTTGCTCCGCACGGCGCGAAACGTACGTTTTGTGCATTTTCCATAGAAATATACTGTTTCCCGTTTTGGCGATGATTTGAGACCAAAACGACGATTTTGAGATCTGATGAGCTCAAAAGTTAGATTTTGGCAAAATTTGCTTCCCACGACTCGAAACGCACGTTTTGTGCATTTTTCATAGAAACGCACTTTTTTCGCTTTTTAGCGATGATTTGAGGTCCGGACGACGATTTTGAGATCTGGTGAGCTCAAAAGTGAGATTTTGCCAAAACTTGCTTCCCACGGCTCGAAACGCACGTTTTGTGCATTTTTCATAGAAATGCACTGTTTTCGCTTTTGTGCGATGATTTGAGGTCAGGACGATGATTTTGAGATCTTGTGAGCTCAAAAGTGAGATTTTGCCAAAACTTGCTTCGCACGGCCCGAAACGCACGTTTTGTGCATTTTTCATAGAAATGCACTGTTTCCCGTTTTGGCGATGATTTGAGACCAGAACGACGATTTTGAGATCTAGTGAGCTCTAAGGTGAGATTTTGCTAAAACTTGCTCTGCACGGCGCGAAACGTACGTTTTGTGCATTTTTCATAGAAATATACTGTTTTCCGTTTTGGCGATGATTTGAGACCAAAACGACGATTTTGAGATCTGGTGAGCTCAAAAGTGAGATTTTGGCAAAACTTGCTCCGCACGGCCCGAAACGTACGTTTTGTTCATTTTTCATAGAAATGCACTGTTTTCGCTTTTGTGCGATGATTTGAGGTCAGGACGACGATTTTGAGATCTAGTGAGCTCTTAGGTGAGATTTTGGCAAAACTTGCCCCGCACGGCCCGAAACGTACGTTTTGTGCATTTTTCATAGAAATGCACTGTTTTCGCTTTTTTGCGATGATTTGAGACCAAAACGACGATTTTGAGCTCTGGTGAGCTCAAAATGAAGATTTTGCCAAAACTTGCTTCGCACGGCCCGAAACGCACGTTTTGTGCATTTTTCATAGAAATGCACTGTTTCGCGTTTTGGCGATAATTTGATACCAGAACGACGATTTTGAGATCTGGTGAGCTCAAAAGTGAGATTTTGGCAAAACTTGCTCCCCACGGCCCGAAACGTACGTTTTGTTCATTTTTTATAGAAATGCACTGTTTTCGCTTTTTTGCGATGATTTGAGACCAAAACGACGATTTTGAGATCTGGTGAGCTCAAAAGTGAGATTTTGCCAAATCTTGCTCCGCACGGCCCAAAACGCACGTTTTGAGCACTTTTCATGGAAATATACTGTTTTCGCTTTTTCGCGATGATTTGAGACCAAAACGACGATCTGGTGAGCTCAAAAGTGAGATTTGGGCAAAACTTGCTCCGCACGGCCCGAAACGTACGTTTTGTTCATTTTTCATAGAAAGGCACTGTTTTCGCTTTCCTGCGATGATTTGAGGTGAGGACGACGAGTTTGAGATCTGGTTTGCTCAAACGTGAGATTTTGCCAAAACTTGCTGCGCACGGCCCAAAACGTACGTTTTGTGCACTTTTCATGGAAGTATACTGTTTTCGCTTTTTGCCGATGATTTGAGACCAAAACGATTTTGATTTCGACGATTTTGAGATCTGGTGAGCTTAAAAGTGAGATTTTGGCAAAACTTGCTTTGCGCGGCCCGAAACGTACGTTTTGTGTTGTGTACTTTTCATGGAAATATACTGTTTTCGTTTTTTGGCGATGATTTGGCGATGATTTGAGACCAAAACGACGATTTTGAGATCTGGTGAGCTCAAAAGTGAGATTTTGGCAAAACTTGCTCCGCACGGCCCGAAACGTACGTTTTGTTCATTTTTCATAGAAAGACACTGTTTTCGCTTTTCTGCGATGATTTGAGGTTAGGTCGACGATTTTGAGATCTGGTGAGCTCAAAATGAAGATTTTGCCAAAACTTGCTTCGCACGGCCCGAAACGCACGTTTTGTGCATTTTTCATAGAAATGCACTGTTTCGCGTTTTGGCGATGATTTGATACCAGAACGACGATTTTGAGATCTGGTGAGCTCAAAAGTGAGATTTTTGCAAAACTTGATCCGCACGGCCCGAAACGTACGTTTTGTGCTTTTTTCATAGAAATGCACTGTTTCGCTTTTTGGCGATGATTTGAGACCAGTGCGACGATTTTGAGATCTGGTATGCTCGTAAGTAAGATTTTGCCAAAATGTGCTCCGCACAGCCCCAAAGGTGCGTTTTGTGCGTTTTCGTAGAAGTGCACGTTTTTCCCTTTTTGGCGATGATTTGAGGTCAGTTTTTTTTTCGCTTTTTTAAGACTTAGATTGTGAAGAAATATAATTATTGGAGGTGATTTTAAGTGTCCTCTTGACTCTAAGCTGGATAAGAAAGGTGGCGTTATGGTACCTAAAAAAATGTTATAGACAATATTGAATGTTTCCAAAATGAATTGGGCCTTGTTGACGTTTGGAGAATTAAAAATCCGCAATCTAGAAGTTACACTTGGAGCCAAAAATCACCACCAATTTTCTGTCGTTTAGATTACTGGCTGATATCAAACAACTTACAGGATGTTGTAAATACAACCGATCATTCCAGCTATAAAAACTGTTCATGCAGCAATTGAGCTGAATTGAACCGACTCCAATCAAAACTTAAAGGGGCCCGGCTTCTGGAAAATGAACGTCTCTTCTTGAAGATCCGAATTATCTGGGAGAATTAAAACAAAATATTCCACTTTGGAAAACAACAGGAAGCGAGAATTTATCAGACAAAAGGTGCATCTGGGATTTGAATAAGTATAATATTCGGAACCATGGTGTTTTGTTCTCGAAAAGGAAAGCCAAAGAAAGATCTGCAATGGAAAAAAACTTACAACAAGTATACGAGGAAGCAACTAAAAAATTCGAACAGGACCCTTCCGACTTTAACCTAAATACTCTAAATGAAGCAAAAGAAACTCTAGAAAGTTATTATGAGGAAAAACCAACAGCTGTGTAATTATTCGCGCAAGGGCACGATGGCACGAGCATGGCGAGAGAAGTACAAAATACTTTCTAAATTTAGAGAAGCGTAATCACGTCAAAAAACATATAAGAAAACTATAAATAAGTTGTGCCATTACATCTGATCCTTTTGGGATACTGAACGTATAAAAACGGTTTTACCATAGCTTTTACCAATCAAACGTAACAGATGAGGATACAGAAAATGGAAACGAATTTTTTAATAATTTGCATATACCAAGATTATCAGAAGAACAAAAACAATCTTGTGAAGGAGAAATATTTGTTGAAGAAATTACAGCCATTCTTAACAGTTTTGAGAGTAACAAATCTCCTGGTAATGATGGAATACTAATAGAATTTTTCAAAAGTTGCTGAGAATTAATTTATGATCCATTTATGGAATGTGCGAGGAAGTGTTTCAACCACGGCGAAATGTCTAGCTCTCAAAGAAAAGCAATTATAACTCTTATAGAAAAGCAACATGAATATCGACCTCTCATTGAAAATTGGAGGCCAATCTCTCTTATTAACGTGGATGCAAAAATAATTTCAAAAGTGATTGCTTTAAGATTAAAGAAAGTTTTACCGAATATCATACATCATAATCAAACAGGTTATGTTGAAGATCGCTATATTCGTGAGACTATTCGATCAATTTTCGATATAATGGAATTTACAGACAGTAAGAATATTCCAGGTATCTTGATTTTCATTGACTTTAAAAAAGCTTTCGACTCTTTAGAATGGCATTATCTTTTCAGTTGCCTTTAATTTTGGCCCCAATTTTATAAATTGGGTCAAAATGTTTTATACAAATATTCAAAGCTGTGTAATAAATAATGGAATGGCATCAGACTATTTTACTTTAGAGCGTGGTGTGAGGCAGGGTGATCCCTTGTCCCCCTACCTCTTTATCTTAGCTGTTGAAAGCTTGGCAATCTCCATTCGTGAAAATGTTGATATCAAAGGAATTAAAATAGGAAATTATGAAGCCAAGCTATTGCAATACGCAGACGATAGATACCACAGGAACCCTGTCTGATGAAAATTCTGCAAAAAACGCTATTTGAAGAACTAGAAGTATTTAAGAACTTTTGTGGGTTGGAGATAAATAGTTCTAAAACAGAAGGAATGTGGATTGGTTCGCTTAAAAGAAAAGACGAAAAACCGTTTGGTATTAAATGGCCAAGTGAACCCATTAAAGCTTTAGGAACCTTTTTTACATATGACCTATGAGCCTCTTCGTCAATATTTCGGGCATTATCGGTTTTAGCCCTCGCACGTCGTGACTACTCTTCGTAAATGCAGAGTAATGACACTGTCCCGCCAAAATGACAAAATGTCGCTTAGCTTATTTCCACGTTATATCGCCAAATGGCACAAAATATACAACTTGGTTGGATAAAAATATCTCAAAGTACAAAACAAAAGAAGTGGTTTATTGCTAAATCGCAAGATTGCAAGGATTGAAGTGGATTACAGTTTAGCTGGAAATCAAGGTTTTCTTTGTTTCCTGGAGAGGCAGTCGCCATTTGGCGATGTAAAGTGGAAATAAGGTAAGCCACAAATTACCATTTCGGCGAGACATTGTCATGAATATGTATTTACGAAGAGTATTCACGAAGTGCGAGGCTAAAACCGAAAATTAACGAAACATGGACGAAGAGGCCCCGTAATTTTTCTACTGGGAGCCAACAATTTACTCATAAGTTATGACATGCAAACCGTTTAGCTTTCTATCTTACAAAACATTGACTAAGCAAATGGAATGAAGTAAAGCAGCTCAAAATAGACTGGGCCGTTATAACGCACGCATTCTGGTTTAAGATAAATTTCACGATTGACACTGCCTCTCCAGCAAACAAAGAAAACCTTGATTTCCAGCTAAACTGTAATCCACTTCAATCCTTGCAATCCTGCGATTTAGCAATAAACTACTTCTTTTGTTTTGTACTTTGAGATATTTTTATCCAACCAAGTTGTATATTTTGTGCCATTTGGCGATATAACGTGGAAATAAGCTAAGCGACATTTTGTCATTTTGGCGGGACAGTATCATTACTGTGCATTTACGAAGAGTATTCACGACGTGCGACGGCTAAAACCGATTATGCCCGAAATATTGACGAAGAGGCTCCGTACGTTTTCTCCTAGGAGCCAACAAATATCTCCTAAGGTATGACAAACAAGCAATTTAGTTTTCCAAGTTACAAACGTTGTATAAGCAAATGGAACGAAGTAAAGCAGCTCAAATTAGACTAAGCCGTTATAACGCACGCATTTTGGTTTCAGATAAATGTCACGATTGACACTGCCTCTCCAGCAAAAAAAGGCAACTTTGATATCAAGCTAAACTGTAATCCACTTCAGTCCTTGCAATCCTTCGCTTTATTTTTAATAGACTACATTTGTTTTTTACTATAGGATCGTTTTACTGAGTTAATTAAACTATCGTCCATTTCATAATTACAATTAAAAAGCAAAAGACCACCAACATTACGTAGGAGATGAAACAAGTAGAATTTCTACGTACTTTTGTTATCGCTGATAATACGTTTTAGCCAAGCTTATACAGCTTTGACCAAGCTTTCAATATCTGTCATTTTAATGCCACCGTCTTCATAACTGTTTATTGAAGAGAGCCTTGTTACTTTATCCTTTCCATTCCATAAAAAGGAGAAAATCAAACTGTCTACTTGTTTGATGATTTTACTTGAAGGTGAAAGAACCGAAGATATAAAAACTAGTTTTGGAAGAAGTAATGATTTGATTATAGTTACTTTATCATAAATGGACAGTCTTTTAGATGACCATATATTTGTGAGCTGCTTTATGCTGTCAACCTTCTCTTGAAAGTTTTTTTTTCCGCAAAATAATGATAGGTCATATGTAAAAAAGGTTCCTAAAGCTTTAATGGGTTCACTTGGCCATTTAATACCGAACAGTTTTTCGTCTTTTTTTAAGCGAACCAATCCACATTCCTTCTGTTTTAGAACTATTTATCTCCAACCCACTCAAGTTCTTAAATACTTCTAGTTCTTCACGTACCGTTTTTGCAGAATTTTCATCAGACAGGGTTGCTGTGGTACCGTTTGCGTATTGCCATAGCTTGGCTTCATAATTTACTATTTTAATTCCTTTGATATCAACATTTTGACGAATGGAGATTGCCAAGCTTTCAACAGCTAAGATAAGCTTTTTTTAAGTCAATGAAAATCAAGATACCTGGAATATTCTTACTGTCTGTAAATTCCATTATATCGAAAATTGATCGAATAGTCTCACCAATATAGCGATATTCAACATAACCTGTTTGATTATGACGTATAATATTCGGTAAAACTTTCTTTAATCTTAAAGCAATCACTTTTGAAATTATTTTTGCATCCACGTTAATAAGAGAGATTGGCCTCCAATTTTCAATGAGAGTTCGATATTTATGTTGCTTTTCTATAAGAGTTATAATTGCTTTTCTTTGAGAGCTAGACATTTCGCCGTGGTTGAAACACTCCCTCACACATTCCATAAATGGATCACAAAATAATTCTCAGCAACTTTTGTAAAATTCTATTAGTATTCCATCATTACCAGGAGATTTGTTACTCTCAAAACTGTTAAGAATGGCTTTAATTTCTTCAACAAATATTTCTCCTTCACAAGATTGTTTTTGTTCTTCTGATAATCTTGGAATATTCAAATTATTATAAAATTCGTTTCCATTTTCTTTATCCTCATCTGTTACGTTTGATTGATAAAAGCTATTTTAAAAACCTTTTTGTTCGTTCAGTATCCCAAAAGGATCAGATGCAATGGCACCACTTATTAATAGTTTTCTTATATGTTTTTTGACGTGATTACGCTTCGATAAATTTAGAAACTATTTTGTACTTCTCTCGCCATGCTCGTGCCATCGTGCCCTTGCGCGAATAATTATACACCCCTTGTTTTTTCCTCATAATAACTTTCTAGAGTTTCTTTTGCTTCATTTAGAGTATTTAGGTTAGAGTCGGAAGGGTCCTGTTCGAATTTTTTAGTTGCTTCCGCCTATACTTGTAAGTTTTTTTCCATTGCAGATCTTTCTTTGGCTTTCCTTTTCGAGAACAAAACACCATGGTTCCGAATATTATACTTAATCCAATCGCAGATGCACCTTTTGTCTGATAAATTCTCGCTTCCTGTTGTTTTCCAAAGTGGAATATTTTGTTTTAATTCTTCCAGATAATTCGGATCTTCAAGAAGAGAGACGTTCATTTCCCAGAAGCCGGGCCCCTTTAAGTTTTGATTGGAGTCGGTTCAATTCAGCTCAATTGCCGCATGATCAGTTTTTATAGCTGGAATGATCGGTTGTATTTACAACATGCTGTAAGTTGTTTGATATCAGCCAGTAATCTAAACGACAGAAAATTGGTGGAGATTTTTGGCTCCAAGTGTAACTTCTAGATTGCGGATTTTTAATTCTCCAAACGTCAACAAGGCCCAATTCATTTTGGAAACATTCAATATTGTCTATAACCATTTTTCTAGGTACCATAACGCCACCTTTCTTATCCAGCTTAGAGTCAAGAGGACAGTTAAAATCACTTCCAATGATTATATTTTCTTCACAATCTGTCTTCAAAAAGCGAAAGCAGTGCATTTGCATGAAAACTGCGTAAAACGCACGTTTAGGGCCGTGCGGAGCACGTTTTCGCAAAATCTCACATTTAAGCACACCGGATCTCAAAATCGTCGTGCTGGCCTCGAATCATCGCCAAAAAGCGAAAAAAGTGCATTTCTATATATGAAAAGTGCACAAAATGAAAATTGTGGGGCCGCGCGGAGCACGTTTTAGAAAAAATCTCACTTTTGAGCACACCAGATCTGAAAATCATCCTGCTGGACTCAAATGATCGCCAACTCTGGAAAACAGAGCGATATCCATAAAAAGTGCACAAAACGCACGTTTGGGGCCGTGCAGAGCAAGTTTTGGCAAAATCTTACTTTTCAGCACACCGCATTTCAAAATCGTCGTACTGACCTCAAATCATCGCCAAAAAGCGAAAACAGTGCATTTCTGTAAAAACTGCACAAAACGTACGTTTCGGGCCGTGCGGAGCAACTTTTGGCAAAATCTCACTTTTGAGCAAACCAGATCTCAAAATCGTCGTACTGGCCTCAAATCATCGCCAAGAAGCGAAAACAGTTTTTATTATTATTATTATTATTATTATTATTATTATTATTATTATAATTTTTTACTTTATTTACAAAGCACTACTTAAAAAGAAAAATTTACAATATTCTCAACAACCGCCATAACAGACATACTTACAATTGTCAAGATTTCACAGATTATATACATTACAGCCAAAAAACAGCCGCGCAATTGCTGAATGAGGCTTGTATTAATGCTTAATTATGTTGATAAAAGAGAAATTGACAATTATTTACTGTACAACATAAGATAAAACAAAAACACACACGAACATACACACAAAAGCATACACACGAACTTAATTAAAAGGGGAAAATGTGTTTTGGCCATTTTTCATAAAAGGTTTCTAGTTTATTATTCTTAGTGGAAATATATTTTTCAACTTGGTGTTTAATTCTTACTTTAAATTTGAAACCTTTCGTGTTTGGAAGTACCAGTTTCTTTCTGCAATCCCATAAATACAATTTACCAATTAATATCAGATAATTTAACAAGGGACATTTTCACATCGTTATTCCAATTATAACCTCTCGTAAACGCAACCCGTGAAATTCCCTTGTTATTGTTAAATAATACTGTTCAACATTTTTCCACAACATATGTGAGTGTCGACAGTAAAAGAGAAAGTGACATAATGTTTCCTGTTCAGTCTTGCAGAAAGTACATTTGTCATGCTGGAGATATCCAATTTTAAAAAGTTTTGCATTGATGTAAAGTATTGAATTTAAAACTTTATATTGTGCTGTTAAGTGGGGAAGGTTGTAAGCAATTTTTAAGTCTTCGTCAGATAAGCCAAAATGATGTTTTAAATTCTTTGCATTACTAGGTAATTGTGCTTTATTTGATATTATTAAAGAATAATAGTCTTTCGTTTTCCTTTCCACTATGTCAAAAATCTCATTTCCCTTTATAAAATAAGTATTATCTGTAAAGGTAGTGTACTCTATTATTTTCAAAGAAGAAGGAATTGCGCGCCTAAGACCTGTCCATGTAAGAAAATTAGCTTTCTCAACTATGTTATTAATTACATTAAAGGATTCTATATTGTCGAGATTGAACAAGAGATCTTTAATGATACGTATCCTCGAGTCATAATAAGATTTATAAAAAACTGGTTTTGCATCTATTCTTATATCTTTGTTATTCCAAATTATACAGAGCCGTTTTTTATTTGCTAAAAAGAGATTTCGAAATTCTAACCAACATTCTGAAAGTTCTCTGTAGAAAACTGAGTTAATTGAAAGATAGTCCATTGCATAATTACATTTAAAAAGCAAAAGACCACCAACATTACGTAGGAGATGCAACAAGTAGAATTTCCACGTACTTTCGTTATCGCTGATAATACGTTTTAGCCAAGCTAATCGTACAGCTTTGACCAAGCTTTCAATATCTGTCATTTTAATGCCACCGTCTTCAAAACTGTTTATTGAAGAGAACCTTGTTACTTTATCAAACGTAACAGATGAGGATACAGAAAATGGAAACGAATTTTTTAATAATTTGAATATACCAAGATTATCAGAAGAACAAAAACAATCTTGTGAAGGAGAAATATTTGTTGAAGAAATTACAGCCATTCTTAACAGTTTTGAGAGTAACAAATCTCCTGGTAATGATGGAATACTAATAGAATTTTTCAAAAGTTGCTGAGAATTAATTTATGATCCATTTATGGAATGTGCGAGGAAGTGTTTCAACCACGGCGAAATGTCTAGCTCTCAAAGAAAAGCAATTATAACTCTTATAGAAAAGCAACATGAATATCGACCTCTCATTGAAAATTGGAGGCCAATCTCTCTTATTAACGTGGATGCAAAAATAATTTCAAAAGTGATTGCTTTAAGATTAAAGAAAGTTTTACCGAATATCATACATCATAATCAAACAGGTTATGTTGAAGATCGCTATATTCGTGAGACTATTCGATCAATTTTCGATATAATGGAATTTACAGACAGTAAGAATATTCCAGGTATCTTGATTTTCATTGACTTTAAAAAAGCTTTCGACTCTTTAGAATGGCATTATCTTTTCAGTTGCCTTTAATTTTGGCCCCAATTTTATAAATTGGGTCAAAATGTTTTATACAAATATTCAAAGCTGTGTAATAAATAATGGAATGGCATCAGACTATTTTACTTTAGAGCGTGGTGTGAGGCAGGGTGATCCCTTGTCCCCCTACCTCTTTATCTTAGCTGTTGAAAGCTTGGCAATCTCCATTCGTGAAAATGTTGATATCAAAGGAATTAAAATAGGAAATTATGAAGCCAAGCTATTGCAATACGCAGACGATAGATACCACAGGAACCCTGTCTGATGAAAATTCTGCAAAAAACGCTATTTGAAGAACTAGAAGTATTTAAGAACTTTTGTGGGTTGGAGATAAATAGTTCTAAAACAGAAGGAATGTGGATTGGTTCGCTTAAAAGAAAAGACGAAAAACCGTTTGGTATTAAATGGCCAAGTGAACCCATTAAAGCTTTAGGAACCTTTTTTACATATGACCTATGAGCCTCTTCGTCAATATTTCGGGCATTATCGGTTTTAGCCCTCGCACGTCGTGACTACTCTTCGTAAATGCAGAGTAATGACACTGTCCCGCCAAAATGACAAAATGTCGCTTAGCTTATTTCCACGTTATATCGCCAAATGGCACAAAATATACAACTTGGTTGGATAAAAATATCTCAAAGTACAAAACAAAAGAAGTGGTTTATTGCTAAATCGCAAGATTGCAAGGATTGAAGTGGATTACAGTTTAGCTGGAAATCAAGGTTTTCTTTGTTTCCTGGAGAGGCAGTCGCCATTTGGCGATGTAAAGTGGAAATAAGGTAAGCCACAAATTACCATTTCGGCGAGACATTGTCATGAATATGTATTTACGAAGAGTATTCACGAAGTGCGAGGCTAAAACCGAAAATTAACGAAACATGGACGAAGAGGCCCCGTAATTTTTCTACTGGGAGCCAACAATTTACTCATAAGTTATGACATGCAAACCGTTTAGCTTTCTATCTTACAAAACATTGACTAAGCAAATGGAATGAAGTAAAGCAGCTCAAAATAGACTGGGCCGTTATAACGCACGCATTCTGGTTTAAGATAAATTTCACGATTGACACTGCCTCTCCAGCAAACAAAGAAAACCTTGATTTCCAGCTAAACTGTAATCCACTTCAATCCTTGCAATCCTGCGATTTAGCAATAAACTACTTCTTTTGTTTTGTACTTTGAGATATTTTTATCCAACCAAGTTGTATATTTTGTGCCATTTGGCGATATAACGTGGAAATAAGCTAAGCGACATTTTGTCATTTTGGCGGGACAGTATCATTACTGTGCATTTACGAAGAGTATTCACGACGTGCGACGGCTAAAACCGATTATGCCCGAAATATTGACGAAGAGGCTCCGTACGTTTTCTCCTAGGAGCCAACAAATATCTCCTAAGGTATGACAAACAAGCAATTTAGTTTTCCAAGTTACAAACGTTGTATAAGCAAATGGAACGAAGTAAAGCAGCTCAAATTAGACTAAGCCGTTATAACGCACGCATTTTGGTTTCAGATAAATGTCACGATTGACACTGCCTCTCCAGCAAAAAAAGGCAACTTTGATATCAAGCTAAACTGTAATCCACTTCAGTCCTTGCAATCCTTCGCTTTATTTTTAATAGACTACATTTGTTTTTAACTATAGGATCGTTTTACTGAGTTAATTAAACTATCGTCCATTTCATAATTACAATTAAAAAGCAAAAGACCACCAACATTACGTAGGAGATGAAACAAGTAGAATTTCTACGTACTTTTGTTATCGCTGATAATACGTTTTAGCCAAGCTTATACAGCTTTGACCAAGCTTTCAATATCTGTCATTTTAATGCCACCGTCTTCATAACTGTTTATTGAAGAGAGCCTTGTTACTTTATCCTTTCCATTCCATAAAAAGGAGAAAATCAAACTGTCTACTTGTTTGATGATTTTACTTGAAGGTGAAAGAACCGAAGATATAAAAACTAGTTTTGGAAGAAGTAATGATTTGATTATAGTTACTTTATCATAAATGGACAGTCTTTTAGATGACCATATATTTGTGAGCTGCTTTATGCTGTCAACCTTCTCTTGAAAGTTTTTTTTTCCGCAAAATAATGATAGGTCATATGTAAAAAAGGTTCCTAAAGCTTTAATGGGTTCACTTGGCCATTTAATACTGAACAGTTTTTCGTCTTTTTTTAAGCGAACCAATCCACATTCCTTCTGTTTTAGAACTATTTATCTCCAACCCACTCAAGTTCTTAAATACTTCTAGTTCTTCACGTACCGTTTTTGCAGAATTTTCATCAGACAGGGTTGCTGTGGTACCGTTTGCGTATTGCCATAGCTTGGCTTCATAATTTCCTATTTTAATTCCTTTGATATCAACATTTTGACGAATGGAGATTGCCAAGCTTTCAACAGCTAAGATAAGCTTTTTTTAAGTCAATGAAAATCAAGATACCTGGAATATTCTTACTGTCTGTAAATTCCATTATATCGAAAATTGATCGAATAGTCTCACCAATATAGCGATATTCAACATAACCTGTTTGATTATGACGTATAATATTCGGTAAAACTTTCTTTAATCTTAAAGCAATCACTTTTGAAATTATTTTTGCATCCACGTTAATAAGAGAGATTGGCCTCCAATTTTCAATGAGAGTTCGATATTTATGTTGCTTTTCTATAAGAGTTATAATTGCTTTTCTTTGAGAGCTAGACATTTCGCCGTGGTTGAAACACTCCCTCACACATTCCATAAATGGATCACAAAATAATTCTCAGCAACTTTTGTAAAATTCTATTAGTATTCCATCATTACCAGGAGATTTGTTACTCTCAAAACTGTTAAGAATGGCTTTAATTTCCTCAACAAATATTTCTCCTTCACAAGATTGTTTTTGTTCTTCTGATAATCTTGGAATATTCAAATTATTATAAAATTCGTTTCCATTTTCTTTATCCTCATCTGTTACGTTTGATTGATAAAAGCTATTTTAAAAACCTTTTTGTTCGTTCAGTATCCCAAAAGGATCAGATGCAATGGCACCACTTATTAATAGTTTTCTTATATGTTTTTTGACGTGATTACGCTTCGATAAATTTAGAAACTATTTTGTACTTCTCTCGCCATGCTCGTGCCATCGTGCCCTTGCGCGAATAATTATACACCCCTTGTTTTTTCCTCATAATAACTTTCTAGAGTTTCTTTTGCTTCATTTAGAGTATTTAGGTTAGAGTCGGAAGGGTCCTGTTCGAATTTTTTAGTTGCTTCCGCCTATACTTGTAAGTTTTTTTCCATTGCAGATCTTTCTTTGGCTTTCCTTTTCGAGAACAAAACACCATGGTTCCGAATATTATACTTAATCCAATCGCAGATGCACCTTTTGTCTGATAAATTCTCGCTTCCTGTTGTTTTCCAAAGTGGAATATTTTGTTTTAATTCTTCCAGATAATTCGGATCTTCAAGAAGAGAGACGTTCATTTCCCAGAAGCCGGGCCCCTTTAAGTTTTGATTGGAGTCGGTTCAATTCAGCTCAATTGCCGCATGATCAGTTTTTATAGCTGGAATGATCGGTTGTATTTACAACATGCTGTAAGTTGTTTGATATCAGCCAGTAATCTAAACGACAGAAAATTGGTGGAGATTTTTGGCTCCAAGTGTAACTTCTAGATTGCGGATTTTTAATTCTCCAAACGTCAACAAGGCCCAATTCATTTTGGAAACATTCAATATTGTCTATAACCATTTTTCTAGGTACCATAACGCCACCTTTCTTATCCAGCTTAGAGTCAAGAGGACAGTTAAAATCACTTCCAATGATTATATTTTCTTCACAATCTGTCTTCAAAAAGCGAAAGCAGTGCATTTGCATGAAAACTGCGTAAAACGCACGTTTAGGGCCGTGCGGAGCACGTTTTCGCAAAATCTCACATTTAAGCACACCGGATCTCAAAATCGTCGTGCTGGCCTCGAATCATCGCCAAAAAGCGAAAAAAGTGCATTTCTATATATGAAAAGTGCACAAAATGAAAATTGTGGGGCCGCGCGGAGCACGTTTTAGAAAAAATCTCACTTTTGAGCACACCAGATCTGAAAATCATCCTGCTGGACTCAAATGATCGCCAACTCTGGAAAACAGAGCGATATCCATAAAAAGTGCACAAAACGCACGTTTGGGGCCGTGCAGAGCAAGTTTTGGCAAAATCTTACTTTTCAGCACACCGCATTTCAAAATCGTCGTACTGACCTCAAATCATCGCCAAAAAGCGAAAACAGTGCATTTCTGTAAAAACTGCACAAAACGTACGTTTCGGGCCGTGCGGAGCAACTTTTGGCAAAATCTCACTTTTGAGCAAACCAGATCTCAAAATCGTCGTACTGGCCTCAAATCATCGCCAAGAAGCGAAAACAGTTTTTATTATTATTATTATATTATTATTATTATTATTATTATTATTATTATTATAATTTTTTACTTTATTTACAAAGCACTACTTAAAAAGAAAAATTTACAATATTCTCAACAACCGCCATAACAGACATACTTACAATTGTCAAGATTTCACAGATTATATACATTACAGCCAAAAAACAGCCGCGCAATTGCTGAATGAGGCTTGTATTAATGCTTAATTATGTTGATAAAAGAGAAATTGACAATTATTTACTGTACAACATAAGATAAAACAAAAACACACACGAACATACACACAAAAGCATACACACGAACTTAATTAAAAGGGGAAAATGTGTTTTGGCCATTTTTCATAAAAGGTTTCTAGTTTATTATTCTTAGTGGAAATATATTTTTCAACTTGGTGTTTAATTCTTACTTTAAATTTGAAACCTTTCGTGTTTGGAAGTACCAGTTTCTTTCTGCAATCCCATAAATACAATTTACCAATTAATATCAGATAATTTAACAAGGGACATTTTCACATCGTTATTCCAATTATAACCTCTCGTAAACGCAACCCGTGAAATTCCCTTGTTATTGTTAAATAATACTGTTCAACATTTTTCCACAACATATGTGAGTGTCGACAGTAAAAGAGAAAGTGACATAATGTTTCCTGTTCAGTCTTGCAGAAAGTACATTTGTCATGCTGGAGATATCCAATTTTAAAAAGTTTTGCATTGATGTAAAGTATTGAATTTAAAACTTTATATTGTGCTGTTAAGTGGGGAAGGTTGTAAGCAATTTTTAAGTCTTCGTCAGATAAGCCAAATGATGTTTTAAATTCTTTGCATTACTAGGTAATTGTGCTTTATTTGATATTATTAAAGAATAATAGTCTTTCGTTTTCCTTTCCACTATGTCAAAAATCTCATTTCCCTTTATAAAATAAGTATTATCTGTAAAGGTAGTGTACTCTATTATTTTCAAAGAAGAAGGAATTGCGCGCCTAAGACCTGTCCATGTAAGAAAATTAGCTTTCTCAACTATGTTATTAATTACATTAAAGGATTCTATATTGTCGAGATTGAACAAGAGATCTTTAATGATACGTATCCTCGAGTCATAATAAGATTTATAAAAAACTGGTTTTGCATCTATTCTTATATCTTTGTTATTCCAAATTATACAGAGCCGTTTTTTATTTGCTAAAAAGAGATTTCGAAATTCTAACCAACATTCTGAAAGTTCTCTGTAGAAAACTGAGTTAATTGAAAGATAGTCCATTGCATAATTACATTTAAAAAGCAAAAGACCACCAACATTACGTAGGAGATGCAACAAGTAGAATTTCCACGTACTTTCGTTATCGCTGATAATACGTTTTAGCCAAGCTAATCGTACAGCTTTGACCAAGCTTTCAATATCTGTCATTTTAATGCCACCGTCTTCAAAACTGTTTATTGAAGAGAACCTTGTTACTTTATCCTTTCCATTCCATAAAAAGGAGAAAATCAAGCTGTCTACTTGTTTGATGATTTTACTTGGAGGTGAAAGAACCGAAGATATAAAAACTAGTTTTGGAAGAAGGAATGATTTGATTATAGTTACTTTACCATAAATGGACAGTCCTCTAGATGACCATATAGTTGTCAGCTGCTTTATGCTGTCAACCTTCTCTCGAAAGTTTTTTTCGTAAAATAATGATAGGTCATATGTAAAAAAGGTTCCTAAAGCTTTAATGGGTTCACTTGGCCATTTAATACCAAACGGTTTTTCGTCTTTTCTTGTAAGCGAACCAATCCACATTCCTTCTGTTTTAGAACTATTTATCTCCAACCCACAAGTTCTTAAATACTTCTAGTTCTTCAAATAGCGTTTTTTGCATAATTTTCATCAGACAGGGTTGCTGTGGTATCGTCTGCGTATTGCAATAGCTTGGCTTCATAATTTCCTATTTTAATTCCTTTGATATCAACATTTTGACGAATGGAGATTGCCAAGCTTTCAACAGCTAAGATAAAGAGGTAGGGGGACAAGGGATCACCCTGCCTCACACCACGTTCTAAAGTAAAATAGTCTGATGCCATTCCATTATTTATTACACAGCTTTGATAATTTGTATAAAACATTTTGACCCAATTTATAAAATTGGGGCCAAAATTAAAGGCCTCAAGGCAACTGAAAAGATAATGCCATTCTAAAGAGTCGAAAGCTTTTTTAAAGTCAATGAAAATCAAGATACCTGGAATATTCTTACTGTCTGTAAATTCCATTATATCGAAAATTGATCGAATAGTCTCACCAATATAGCGATCTTCAACATAACCTGTTTGATTATGATGTATGATATTCGGTAAAACTTTCTTTAATCTTAAAGCAATCACTTTTGAAATTATTTTTGCATCCACGTTAACAAGAGAGATTGGCCTCCAATTTTCAATGAGAGTTCGATATTTATGTTCCTTTTCTATAAGAGTTATAATTGCTTTTCTTTGAGAGCTAGACATTTCGCCGTGGTTGAAACACTTCCTCGCACATTCCATAAATGGATCATAAATTAATTCTCAGCAACTTTTGTAAAATTCTATTAGTATTCCATCATTACCAGGAGATTTGTTACTCTCAAAACTGTTAAGAATGGCTGTAATTTCTTCAACAAATATTTCTCCTTTACAAGATTGTTTTTGTTCTTCTGATAATCTTGGTATATTCAAATTATTAAAAAATTCGTTTCCATTTTCTTTATCCTCATCTGTTACGTTTGATTGGTAAAAGCTATGGTAAAACCGTTTTTATTCGTTCATATCCCAAAAGGATCAGATGTAATGGCACAACTTATTTATAGTTTTCTTATATGTTTTTTGACGTGATTACCCTTCTCTAAATTTAGAAAGTATTTTGTACTTCTCTCGCCATGCTCGTGCCATCGTGCCCTTGCGCGAATAATTACACACCCCTTGGTTTTTCCTCATAATAACTTTCTATAGTTTCTTTTACTTCATTTAGAGTATTTAGGTTAGAGTCGGAAGGGTCCTGTTCGAATTTTTTAGTTGCTTCCTCGTATACTTGTTGTAATTTTT
Source organism: Cladopsammia gracilis (assembly GCA_022457155.1). NCBI lineage: Eukaryota > Metazoa > Cnidaria > Anthozoa > Scleractinia > Dendrophylliidae > Cladopsammia > Cladopsammia gracilis. Next base: position 46,455 of record JAJGOT010000943.1, read on the forward strand.
TTTCCATTGCAGATCTTTCTTTGGCTTTCTTTTTCGAGAAGAAAACACCATGGTTCCGAATATTATACTTAATACAATCGCAGATGCACCTTTCGTCTGATACATTCTCGCTTCTTGTTGTTTTCCAAAGTGGGATATTTTGTTTTAATTCTTCCAGATAATTCGGATCTTCAAGAAGAGAGACGTTCATTTTCCAGAAGCCGGACCCCTTTAAGTTTTGATTGGAGTCGGTTCAATTCAACTCAATTGCTGCATGATCAGTTTTTATAGCTGGAATGATCGGTTGTATTTACAATATCCTGTAAGTTGTTTGATATCAGCCAGTAATCTAAACGACAGAAAATTGGTGGAGATTTTTGGCTCCAAGTGTAACTTCTAGATTGCGGATTTTTAATTCTCCAAACGTCAACAAGGCCCAATTCATTTTGGAAACATTCAATATTGTCTATAACCATTTTTCCAGGTACCATAACGCCACCTTTCTTATCCAGCTTAGTGTCAAGAGGACAGTTAAAATCACCTCCAATGACTATATTTCTTCACAATCTAAGTCTTCAAAAAGCAAAAGAAAAACTGACCTCAAATCATCGCCAAAAAGGGGAAACAGTGCACTTCTACGAAAACGCACAGAACGTGCGTTTCGGGCCGTGCGAAGCAAGTTTTGGCTTAATCTCGCTTTTGAGCTAACCAGATCTCAAAATCATCGTCCTGACCTCAAATCATCGCAAAAAAGCGAAAACAGTGCATTTCTATGAAAAGTGCTCAAAACGTGCGTTTTGGGCCGTGCAAAGCAAGTTTTGCCAAAATCTCACTTTTGAGCTCACCAGATCGTCGTTTTGGTCTCAAATCATCGCCAAAAAGCGAAAACAGTATATTTCCATGAAAAGTGCTCAAACCGTGCGTTTTGGGCCGTGCGGAGCAAGTTTTGGCAAAATCTCACTTTTGAGCTAACCAGATCTCAAAATCATCGTCCTGACCTCAAATCATCGCAAAAAAGCGAAAACAGTGCATTTCTATGATAAATGCACAAAACGTGCGTTTCGGGCCGTGCGGAGCAAATTTTGCCAAAATCTCACTTTTAAGCTCACCAGATCTCAAAATCGTCTTTTTGGTCTCAAATCATCGCCAAAAAGCAAAAACAGTATTTTTCCATGAAAAAAACACAACACAAAACTTGCGTTTCGGGCAATGCGGAGCAAGTTTTTGCAAAATCTCACTTTTGAGCTAACCAGATATCAAAAACGTCGTCCTGACCTCAAATCATCGCAAAAAAGCGAAAACAGTGCATTTCTATGAAAAATGAACAAAACGTACGTTTCGGGCCGTGCAGAGCAAGTTTTTGCAAAATCCCACTTTTGAGCTCACCACATCTCAAAATCGTCGTCCTGACCTCAAATCATCGCCAAAAAGCGAAAACAGTATATTTCCACGAAAAGTGCACAAAACGTGCGTTTCGGGCTGTGGGGAGCAAGTTTTGGCAAAATCTCACTTTTCAGCTCACCAGATCTCAAAATCGTCGTCCTGACCTCTAATCATCGCCAAAAAGTGAAATCAGTGCATTTCTATCAAAAATGCACAAAACGTACGTTTCGGGCCGTGCGGAGGAAGTTTTGGCAAAGTCTCACTTTTGAGCTCACCAGATCTCAAAATCATCGTCCTGACCTCAAATCATCTCAAAAAAGTGAAAACAGTGCATTTCTATGAAAAATGCACAAAACGTACGTTTCGGGCCGTGCGGAGCAAGTTTTGGCAAAATCTCACTTTTGAGCTCTCCAGATCTCAAAATCGTCGTCCTGACCTCAAATCATCGCAAAAAAGCAAAAACAGTGCATTTCAATGAAATATGAACAAAACGTATGTTTCGGGCCGTGCGGAGCAAGTTTTGCCAAAATCTCACTTTTGAGTTAACCAGATCTCAAAATCGTCGTTTTGGTCTCAAATCATCGCCAAAACGCGAAACAGTGCATTTCTATGAAAAATGCACAAAACGTGCGTTTCGGGCCGTGCGTAGCAAGATTTGGCAAAATCTCACTTTTGAGCTCACCAGATCTCAAAATCGTCGTCCTGACCTCAAATCATCGCAAAAAAGCGAAAACAGTGCATTTCTATGAAAAATGAACAAAGCGTACGTTTCGGGCCGTGCGGAGCAAGTTTTGGCAAAATCTCACTGTGGAGCTCACCAGATCTCAAAATCGTCGTCCTGACCTCAAATCATCGCAAGAAAGCGAAAACAGTGCATTTCTATGAAATATGAACAAAACGTATGTTTCGGGCCGTGCGGAGCAAGTTTTGCCAAAATCTCACTTTTGAGCTCACCAAATCTCAAAATCGTCGTGTTGGTCTCAAATCAACGCCAAAACGCGAAACAGTGCATTTCTATGAAAAATGCACAAAACGTGTGTTTCTGGCCGTGCGAAGCAAGTTTTGGCAAAATCTCACTTTTGAGCTCACCAGATCTCAAAATCGTCGTCCTGACCTCAAATTATCGCCAAAAAGCGAAAACAGTGCATTTCTATGAAAAATGAACAAAACGTACGTTTCGGGCCGTGCGGAGCAAGTTTTGCCAAAATCTCACTTTTGAGCCCACCAGATCGTCGTTTTGGTCTCAAATCATCGCCAAAAAGCGAAAACAGTATATTTCCATGAAAAGTGCTCAAAACGTGCGTTTTGGGCCGTGCGGAGCAAGTTTTGCCAAAATTTCACTTGAGCTCGCCAGATCTCAAAAATCGTCGTTTTGGTCTCAAATAATCGCCAAAAAGTGAAAACAGTATATTTCCATGAAAAGTGCACAAAACGTGCGTTTCGGGCTGTGTGGAGCAAGTTTTGGCAAAATCTCACTTTTCAGCTCACCAGATCTCAAAATCGTCGTTTTGGTCTAAAATCATCGCAAAAAAGCGAAAACAGTGCATTTTTTTGAAAAATGCACAAAACGTACGTTTCGGGCCGTGCGGAGGAAGTTTTGGCGCAGTCTCACTTTTGAGCTCACCAGATCTCAAAATCATCGTCCTGACCTCAAATCATCTCAAAAAAGTGAAAACAGTGCATTTCTATGAAAAATGCACAAAACGTACTTTTCGGGCCTTGCGGAGCAAGTTTTGGCAAAATCTTCATTTTGAGCTCACCAGATCTCAAAATCGTCGTCCTGACCTCAAATCATCGCAAAAAAGCGAAAACAGTGCATTTCAATGAAATATGAACAAAACGTATGTTTCGGGCCGTGCGGAGCAAGTTTTGCCAAAATCTCACTTTTGAGCTCACCAGATCTCAAAATCGTCGTTTTGGTCTCAAATCATCGCCAAAACGCGAAACAGTGCATTTCTATGAAAAATGAACAAAGCGTACGTTTCGGGCCGTGCGGAGCAAGTTTTGGCAAAATGTCACTTTTGAGCTCACCAGATCTCAAAGTCGTCGTTCTGGTATCAAATTATCGCCAAAACGCGAAACAGTGCACTTCTATGAAAAATGAACAAAACGTACGTTTCGGGCCGTGCGGAGCAAGTTTTGCCAAAATCTCTCTTTTGAGCCCACCAGATCGTCGTTTTGGTCTCAAATCATCGCCAAAAAGTGAAAACAGAATATTTCCATGAAAAGTGCTCAAAACGTGCGTTTTGGGGCGTGCGGAGCAAGTTTTGCCAAAATTTCACTTGAGCTCGCCAGATCTCAAAAATCGTCGTTTTGGTCTCAAATCATCGCCAAAAAGCGAAAACAGTATATTTCCATGAAAAGTGCACAAAACGTGCGTTTTGGGCTGTGGGGAGCAGGTTTTGGCAAAATCTCACTTTCGAGCTCACCAGATCTCAAAATCGTCCTTTTGGTCTCAAATCATCGCCAAAACGCGAAACAGTGCATTTCTATGAAAAATGCACAAAACGTGCGCTTCGAGCCGTGGGAAGCAAGTTTTGCCAAAATCTCACTTTTGAGCTCACCAGACCTCAAAATCGTCCAACTGGTCTCAAATCTTCGCAAAACGCGAAAACAGTGCATTTCTATGAAAAATGGACAAAACGTACGTTTCGCGCCGTGCGGAGCAAGTTTTGCCAAAATCTCACTTTCGAGCTCACCAGATCTCAAAATCGTCGTTTTGGTCTCAAATCATCGCCAAAACGCGAAACAGTGCATTTCTATGAAAAATGCACAAAACGTGCGTTTCGAGCCGTGGGAAGCAAGTTTTGCCAAAATCTCACTTTTGAGCTAACCAGATCTCAAAATCGTCGAACTGGTCTCAAATCATCGCAAAACGCGAAAACAGTACATTTCTATAAAAAATGCACAAAACGTACGTTTCGTGCCGTGCGGAGCAAGTTTTGCCAAAATCTCACTTTTGAGCTCACCAGATCGTCGTTTTGGGCTCAAATCATCGCCAAAAAGCGAAAACAGTATATTTCCTTTAAAAATGCTTAAAACGTGCGTTTTGGGCCGTGCGGAGCAAGTTTTGGCAAAATCTCACTTTTGAGCTAACGAGATGTCAAAATCGTCGTCCTGACCTCAAATCATCGCAAAAAAGCGAAAAGAGTGCATCTTTATGAAAAATGAACAAAACGTATGTTTCGAGCCGTGCGGAGCAAATTTTGCCAAAATCTCACTTTTGAGCTCAGCAGATCTCAAAATCGTCTTTTTGGTCTCAAATCATCGCCAAAAAGCGAAAACAGTATATTTCCATGAAAAGTACACAACACAAAACTTGCGTTTCGGGCAATGCGGAGCGAGTTTTTGGAAAATCTCACTTTTGAGCTCACCAGATCTCAAAATCGTCTTTTTGGTCTCAAATCATCGCCAAAAAGCGAAAACAGTATATTTCCATGAAAAGTACACAACACAAAACTTGCGTTTCGGGCAATGCGGAGCGAGTTTTTGGAAAATCTCACTTTTGAGCTCACCAGATCTCAAAATCGTCGTTTTGGTCTAAAATCATCGCCAAAAAGCGAAAACAGTGCATTTCTATGAAAAATGAACAAAACGTACGTTTCGGGCCGTGCAGAGCAAGTTTTGCCAAAATCTCATTTTTGAGCTCACCAGACCTCAAAATCGTCGAACTGGTCTCAAATCTTCGCAAAACGCGAAAACAGTATATTTCTATGAAAAATGGACAAAACGTACGTTTCGCGCCGTGCGGAGGAAGTTTTGGCAAAATCTCACTTTTGAGCCCACCAGATCTCAAAGTCGTCCTTCTGGTATCAAATTATCGCCAAAACGCGAAACAGTGCATTTCTATGAAAAATACACAAAACGTACGTTTCGCGCCGTGCGAAGCAAATTTTGCCAAAATCTCACTTTTGAGCTCACCAGATCTCAAAACTCGTAGTTTTGGTCTCAAATCATCGCCAAAAAGCGAAAACAGTGCATTTCTATGAAAAATGAACAAAACGTACGTTTCGGGCCGTGCAGAGCAAGTTTTGCCAAAATCTCATTTTTGAGCTCACCAGACCTCAAAATCGTCGAACTGGTCTCAAATCTTCGCAAAACGCGAAAACAGTATATTTCTATGAAAAATGGACAAAACGTACGTTTCGCGCCGTGCGGAGGAAGTTTTGGCAAAATCTCACTTTTGAGCCCACCAGATCTCAAAGTCGTCCTTCTGGTATCAAATTATCGCCAAAACGCGAAACAGTGCATTTCTATGAAAAATACACAAAACGTACGTTTCGCGCCGTGCGAAGCAAATTTTGCCAAAATCTCACTTTTGAGCTCACCAGATCTCAAAACTCGTAGTTTTGGTCTCAAATCATCGCCAAAAAGCGAAAACAGTGCATTTCTATGATAAATTAACAAAACGTACGTTTCGGGCCGTGCGGAGCAAGTTTTGGCAAAATCTCACTTTTGAGCTCACCAGATCTAAAAGTCGTCGTTCTGGTATCAAATTATCGCCAAAACGCGAAACAGTGCATTTCTATGATAAATGCACAAAACGTACGTTTCGCGCCGTGCGGAGCAAGTTTTGGCAAAATCTTCATTTTGAGCTCACCAGATCTCAAAATCGTCGTCCTGACCTCAAATCATCGGAAAAAAGCGAAAACAGTGCATTTCTATGAAAATGAACAAAACGTACGTTTCGGGCCGTGCGGAGCAAGTTTTGGCAAAGCCTCACTTTTGAGCTAACGAGATGTCAAAATCGTCGTCCTGGCCTCAAAGCATCGCAATAAAGCGAAAACAGTGCATTTCTATGAAAAATGAACAAAACGTACGTTTCGGGCCGTGCGGAGCAAGTTTTGCCAAAATCTCACTTTAGAGCTCACTAGATCTCAAAATCGTCGTTGTGGTCTCAAGTCATCGGCAAAACGCGAAACAGTGCATTTCTATGGAAAATGCACAAAACGTGCGTTTCGGGCCGTGCGAAGCAAGTTTTGGCAAAATCTCACTTTTGAGCTCACCAGATTTCAAAATCATCGTCCTGACCTCAAATCATCGCAAAAAAGCGAAAACGGTGCATTTCTATGAAAAATGAACAAAACGTACGTTTCGGGCCGTGCGGAGCAAGTTTTGGCAAAATCTCACTTTTGAGCTCACCAGATCTCAAAATCGTCGTCCTGACCTCAAATCATCGCAAAAAAGCGAAAACAGTGCATTTCAATGAAATATGAACAAAACGTATGTTTCGGGCCGTGCTGAGCAAGTTTTGCCAAAATCTCACTTTTGAGCTCACCAGATCTCAAAATCGTCGTTTTGGTCTCAAATCATCGCCAAAACGCGAAACAGTGCATTTCTATGAAAAATGAACAAAGCGTACGTTTCGGGCCGTGCGGAAGCAAGTTTTGGCAAAATGTCACTTTTGAGCTCACCAGATCTCAAAGTCGTCGTTCTGGTACTCAAATTATCGCCAAAACGCGAAACAGTGCACTTCTATGAAAAATGAACAAAACGTACGTTTCGGGCCGTGCGGAGCAAGTTTTGCCAAAATCTCTCTTTTGAGCCCACCAGATCGTCGTTTTGGTCTCAAATCATCGCCAAAAAGTGAAAACAGAATATTTCCATGAAAAGTGCTCAAAACGTGCGTTTTGGGGCCGTGCGGAGCAAGTTTTGCCAAAATTTCACTTGAGCTCGCCAGATCTCAAAAATCGTCGTTTTGGTCTCAAATCATCGCCAAAAAGCGAAAACAGTATATTTCCATGAAAAGTGCACAAAACGTGCGTTTTGGGCTGTGGGGAGCAGGTTTTGGCAAAATCTCACTTTCGAGCTCACCAGATCTCAAAATCGTCCTTTTGGTCTCAAATCATCGCCAAAACGCGAAACAGTGCATTTCTATGAAAAATGCACAAAACGTGCGCTTCGAGCCGTGGGAAGCAAGTTTTGCCAAAATCTCACTTTTGAGCTCACCAGACCTCAAAATCGTCCAACTGGTCTCAAATCTTCGCAAAACGCGAAAACAGTGCATTTCTATGAAAAATGGACAAAACGTACGTTTCGCGCCGTGCGGAGCAAGTTTTGCCAAAATCTCACTTTCGAGCTCACCAGATCTCAAAATCGTCGTTTTGGTCTCAAATCATCGCCAAAACGCGAAACAGTGCATTTCTATGAAAAATGCACAAAACGTGCGTTTCGAGCCGTGGGAAGCAAGTTTTGCCAAAATCTCACTTTTGAGCTAACCAGATCTCAAAATCGTCGAACTGGTCTCAAATCATCGCAAAACGCGAAAACAGTACATTTCTATAAAAAATGCACAAAACGTACGTTTCGTGCCGTGCGGAGCAAGTTTTGCCAAAATCTCACTTTTGAGCTCACCAGATCGTCGTTTTGGGCTCAAATCATCGCCAAAAAGCGAAAACAGTATATTTCCTTTAAAAATGCTTAAAACGTGCGTTTTGGGCCGTGCGGAGCAAGTTTTGGCAAAATCTCACTTTTGAGCTAACGAGATGTCAAAATCGTCGTCCTGACCTCAAATCATCGCAAAAAAGCGAAAAGAGTGCATCTTTATGAAAAATGAACAAAACGTATGTTTCGAGCCGTGCGGAGCAAATTTTGCCAAAATCTCACTTTTGAGCTCAGCAGATCTCAAAATCGTCTTTTTGGTCTCAAATCATCGCCAAAAAGCGAAAACAGTATATTTCCATGAAAAGTACACAACACAAAACTTGCGTTTCGGGCAATGCGGAGCGAGTTTTTGGAAAATCTCACTTTTGAGCTCACCAGATCTCAAAATCGTCTTTTTGGTCTCAAATCATCGCCAAAAAGCGAAAACAGTATATTTCCATGAAAAGTACACAACACAAAACTTGCGTTTCGGGCAATGCGGAGCGAGTTTTTGGAAAATCTCACTTTTGAGCTCACCAGATCTCAAAATCGTCGTTTTGGTCTAAAATCATCGCCAAAAAGCGAAAACAGTGCATTTCTATGAAAAATGAACAAAACGTACGTTTCGGGCCGTGCAGAGCAAGTTTTGCCAAAATCTCATTTTTGAGCTCACCAGACCTCAAAATCGTCGAACTGGTCTCAAATCTTCGCAAAACGCGAAAACAGTATATTTCTATGAAAAATGGACAAAACGTACGTTTCGCGCCGTGCGGAGGAAGTTTTGGCAAAATCTCACTTTTGAGCCCACCAGATCTCAAAGTCGTCCTTCTGGTATCAAATTATCGCCAAAACGCGAAACAGTGCATTTCTATGAAAAATACACAAAACGTACGTTTCGCGCCGTGCGAAGCAAATTTTGCCAAAATCTCACTTTTGAGCTCACCAGATCTCAAAACTCGTAGTTTTGGTCTCAAATCATCGCCAAAAAGCGAAAACAGTGCATTTCTATGAAAAATGAACAAAACGTACGTTTCGGGCCGTGCAGAGCAAGTTTTGCCAAAATCTCATTTTTGAGCTCACCAGACCTCAAAATCGTCGAACTGGTCTCAAATCTTCGCAAAACGCGAAAACAGTATATTTCTATGAAAAATGGACAAAACGTACGTTTCGCGCCGTGCGGAGGAAGTTTTGGCAAAATCTCACTTTTGAGCCCACCAGATCTCAAAGTCGTCCTTCTGGTATCAAATTATCGCCAAAACGCGAAACAGTGCATTTCTATGAAAAATACACAAAACGTACGTTTCGCGCCGTGCGAAGCAAATTTTGCCAAAATCTCACTTTTGAGCTCACCAGATCTCAAAACTCGTAGTTTTGGTCTCAAATCATCGCCAAAAAGCGAAAACAGTGCATTTCTATGATAAATTAACAAAACGTACGTTTCGGGCCGTGCGGAGCAAGTTTTGGCAAAATCTCACTTTTGAGCTCACCAGATCTAAAAGTCGTCGTTCTGGTATCAAATTATCGCCAAAACGCGAAACAGTGCATTTCTATGATAAATGCACAAAACGTACGTTTCGCGCCGTGCGGAGCAAGTTTTGGCAAAATCTTCATTTTGAGCTCACCAGATCTCAAAATCGTCGTCCTGACCTCAAATCATCGGAAAAAAGCGAAAACAGTGCATTTCTATGAAAATGAACAAAACGTACGTTTCGGGCCGTGCGGAGGCAAGTTTTGGCAAAGCCTCACTTTTGAGCTAACGAGATGTCAAAATCGTCGTCCTGGCCTCAAAGCATCGCAATAAAGCGAAAACAGTGCATTTCTATGAAAAATGAACAAAACGTACGTTTCGGGCCGTGCGGAGCAAGTTTTGCCAAAATCTCACTTTAGAGCTCACTAGATCTCAAAATCGTCGTTGTGGTCTCAAGTCATCGGCAAAACGCGAAACAGTGCATTTCTATGGAAAATGCACAAAACGTGCGTTTCGGGCCGTGCGAAGCAAGTTTTGGCAAAATCTCACTTTTGAGCTCACCAGATTTCAAAATCATCGTCCTGACCTCAAATCATCGCAAAAAAGCGAAAACGGTGCATTTCTATGAAAAATGAACAAAACGTACGTTTCGGGCCGTGCGGAGCAAGTTTTGGCAAAATCTCACTTTTGAGCTCACCAGATCTCAAAATCGTCGTCCTGACCTCAAATCATCGGAAAAAAGCGAAAACAGTGCATTTCTATGAAAAATGCACAAAACGTACGTTTCGGGCCGTGCGGAGCCAGTTTTGGCAAAGCCTCACTTATGAGTTCACGTGAGCTCAAAATCGACGTACTGGCCTCAAATCATGGCCGAAAAGCGAAAAGAGTGTATTTCTATGAAAAGCGCACAAAACGCACGTTTGGGGCCGTGCGGAGCAAGTTTTGGCAAAATCTCACTTTTTAGCACACTGGATGTCAAAATCGTCGTACTGTCCTGAAATCGTGACCAAAAAGCGAAGACAGTGCATTTCTATTAAAAGTGCACAAATTGCACGTTTGGGTCCATGCGGAGAAAGTTTTGGCAATATCTCACTTTTGAGCACACCAGATCTCAAAATCGTCGTACTGGCCTCAAATGAGCTACATCAAACGGGGAATGTCTTCCTCTTCTATGCTGCCCTTTCTGACGTGCATTTGTATATGACGTTGAAGGTTGTAGCCGTAGAACAAGCAGCCTGTTATCCTACACATCCTCTCGTTATGATGGCTTCTTTTCTTCTGCTCGCTGTCTCTCTTCAGGGGACTTACTGCTTTCCTTTCTCGTTTTCTTTACGGGCGCTTCGTCATCGCTCCTCAGGGGACTTGCTGTTTTCTTTTTCGTTTTCTTTACGGGCGCTTGGAAATCGCTCTCGCTGTCTGTTGTAAGGGCACTTGCTGTTTTCTCCTTTGCCTTCTTTACAGGTTCGTAGTCGCTGTCACTGTCTGTTGGTGTGGCTTTTCTTTTCCTGGACTTCTTCTGTTCCTCGACTCTCTCAATGTCCTTATCTGCATCGCCACCTGTTTGATCTTCGTTTAAGTGAAACTTTTCTGGCGCACAGTCTAGCGTTAACTTGTACATTCCATATAATGTCTCAGTGTCAAGGGCTCTTGAGGCTTGGTAATCTCTCATTGCTGAGAGATCATCGACATGCACCCCAAGGCCCGTTTGGCGCACCTTTGTAGCACCCTCGAGGCTAGGTCATCAATATCTCGTTGCTGAGAGATCCAGGACATGCACCCCAAGGCCCGTTAGGCGCACCTTTGTAGCATTTCAAAGCCCAAAGCATCCGCTGCTTGGTAAAGAACTGCACAGTGGCGATAATCGGAGCGAAACGTGTTCCAGTTAATGTCTTTGTCCTTGTTGTACGGTACTCTGTCTTTTCACCTTCAAGACATCCTTCGCTGCTTGGTCACCATTATAAGCATGATATTATATTGTATTATATCATATCATATCATATCATATCATATCATATCATATCAAATCATGTCATATCATGTCATGTCATGTCATATATATTATATTATATTATATTATATTATATTATATTATATTATATTATATTATATTATATTATATTATATTATATTATATTATATTATATTATATTATATTATATTATATTATATTATATTATATTATATTAGCTTCTGTTGAGGTGTTTTCGCATGTGTACGAGGTTTTGAACTAGAAGCATAAGGTTGAGCCGATATTAAAACCGAGTGTATTCGCAGATAGTATTAAAGTCATGCTATATATCCTGCAAATTTGAATTTCTTTGATGTAATCCCCTCAGAGATATTAACGATCAAATTGCAGCCTCGTGTCCATGTTTGAAAAACTTGTAAACAAGGCTAGAAACAAACCGTTGAGCCGATAATAACGTCGAGTGTATTGGCAAATACTATTAAAGTCGTTGTATATATCCTGCGAATTTGACGAAGTGTGATAAAATCCCCTTCAGAGATATTCACGTTCAAAGTATAGCCTCGTTTGCATGTTTGACGCACTTTTGGGTCCGCCATATTGGACAGAATTCAATTGTTAATACCTCGCACGTTTTAAAAGCTGTTTCCTTGATTTTAGCCACACGGTTAGATCACTTTGGGATCTAACTCGATTGATATAAACACTGCCATAAACACAAGATATAACGATGTTATTAACGGCTGAAATTTGCAGCTAATTAATTATTCAGTTATTAATTACTCCTGAGCACAATGATGAATTCACGCAAAACTTACACCCACCAAAGTGTTCCTTTCCTGCTGTATCAACTACATCTATCATAAAAGTATAGATAAACCCTCGTCCTTTGTCTCTAAAAGCCATAAAGTGATTTCTTGAGGGGAGGGTTAAATATCTAAAGATAAACTGCTGACTACGCAAAAGCAAACACTTTCGGTTGGGAAAATAGTTTCCTAGAGTAGCACTAGGTCCTTATGTCATAGTTCTGATAGTTGGTTTGGTCGTACATAGTCTTAAAAAGGTCTAAATAGAGTACAAATGCCGAGCACAAAAGAGCGTGTACTCACCGCTCCATGGCTTGTCCCTGCTGTGATGACCAGCTTCATGTAGGGACACTGATATGTCTTAAAACGTACCTCATCATAACTCCTAAAGTATTACTGCTTTAGACTTCAAATTTAGCAGATAGTGCAAAATTATAAGGTTAGTAGATTGACAGTGTCGATGTCTCATTGTGACGTCATTATGACATCATTGAAAATGGCTAGGAAAAACCATAATTTTTGAGACCTAAAAGGCTACTTTTATTTTGTACTATGGAATCTTTTTATCCAACCAAGTTGTATATTTTGTGCCATTTGGCGATGTAAAGTGGAAATAAGCTTAGCCACAACTTGCCACTACGGCGGATCAGTGTCATTACTATGCATTTACAAAGAGTATCCACGAAATGCGAATCTAAAACCGAAAATTAACGAAACATGGACGAAGAGGCTCCGTAATTTTTCTCCTGGGAGCCAACAATTTACTCATAAGTTATGACATGCAAACCGTTTAGCTTTCTATCTTACAAAACATTGACTAAGCAAATGGAATGAAGTAAAGCAGCTCAAAATAGACTGAGCCGTTATAACGTACGCATTCTGGTTTCAAATAAATGTCACGATTGACACCGCCTCTCCAGCAAACAAAGAAAACCTTGATTTCCAGCTAAACTGTAATCCACTTCAATCCTTGCAATCCTGCGATTTAGCAATAAACTACTTATTTTGTTTTGTACTTTGAGAAAATGTTTATCCAACCAAGTTGTATATTTTGTGCCATTTGGCGATAGAACGTGGAAATAAGCTAAGCGACATTTTGTCATTTTGGCGGGACAGTGTCATTACTATGCATTTACGAAGAGTATTCACGACGTGCGACGGCTAAAACCGATAATGCCCGAAATATTAACAAAGAGGCTCCGTAATTTTTCTCCTAGGAGCCAACAAATATCTGCTAAGTTATGACAAACAAACAATTTAGTTTTGTACGTTACAAACGTTGTCTAAGCAAATGGAGCGAAGTAAAGCAGCTCAAAATAGACTGAGCCGTTATAACGTACGCATTCTGGTTTCAGATAAATGTCCTGATTGACACTGCCTCTCCAGCAAACAAAGGCAAGTTTGATTTCCAGCTAAACGGTAATCCACTTCAATCCTTGCAATCCTGCGATTTAGCAATAAACTACTTCTTTTGTTTTGTACTTTGAGATACTTTTATCCAACCAAGGCGTATATTTTGTGCCATTTGGCGATATAAGGTGGAAATAAGTTAAGCGACATTTTGTCATTTTGGCAGGACAGATCCATTACTATGCATTTACGAAGAGTATTCACGACGTGCGACGGCTAAAACCGATAATGCCCGAAATATTGACGAAGAGGCTCCGTAATTTTTCTCCTAGGAGCCAACAAATTACTCATAAGTTATGACAAACAAACAATTTATTTTTCTATTTTATAAACATTAACTTAGCAAATGCAACGAAGTAAAGCGGCCCAAAATAAACTGAGCCGTTATAACGGCAAACAAAGGCAAACAAAGGCAAACAAAGGCAAACAAAGGCAAACAAAGGCAACTTTGATATCAAGCTAAACTGTAATCCACTTCAATCCTTGAAATCCTGCGCTTTATCTCTAAAAGACTACATTTGTTTTGTACTATAGGATGTTTTTATCCAACTAAGTTGTACATTTTGTGCCATTTGTCGATATAACGTGGAAATAAGTTAAGCGACATTTTGCCACTTCGGCGGAACAGTGTCATTAGTATGCATTTACGAAGTGCGATGGCTAAAACCGAAAATGCCCGAAATATTGACGAAGAGGCTCCGGAATTTTTCTCCTAGGAGCCAACAAATTACTCATAAGTTATGACAAACAATCAATTTATTTTTCCATTTTACAAACATTAACTTAGCAATTGCAACGAAGTAAATCGGCCCAAAATAAACTGAGCCGTTATAACGGTCGCATTTTGGTTTCAGATAAATGCGACGATTGACACTGCCTCTACAGCAAGCAAAGGCAACTTTGATTTCCAGCAAAACTGTAAACCACTTCAATCCTTGCAATCCTGGGCTTTATCTCTAAAAGACTACTTTTATTTTGTACTATGGAATATTTTTATCCAACTAAGTTGTAATTTTGTGCCATTTGTCGATGTAAAGTGGAAATAAGCTAAGCTACAAATTGCCATTTCGGCGGAACAGTGTCATTAGTATGCATTTACGAAGTGCGATGGCTAAAACCGAAAATGCCCGAAATATTGACGAAGAGGCCCCGTAATTTTTGTCCTGGAAGCCAACAATTTACTCAAAAGTTATGATATGCAAACCGTTTAGCTTCCTGTCTTACAAAACATTGACTAAGCAAATGGAATGAAGTAAAGCAGCTCAAAATAGACTGAGCCGTTATAACGTACGCATTCTGGTTTCAGATGAATGTCACGATTGACACTGCCTCTCCAGGAAACCAAGAAAACCTTGATTTCCAGCTAAACTGTAATCCACTTCAAGCCTTGCAATCCTGCGATTTAGCAATAAACTACTTCTTTTGTTTTGTACTTTGAGATATTTTTATCCAACCAAGTTGTATATTTTGTGCCATTTGGCGATATAACGTGGAAATAAGCTAAGCGACATTTTGTCATTTTGGCGGGACAGTGTCATTACTATGCATTTACGAAGGGTATTCACGACGTACGACGGCTAAAACCGATAATGTCCGAAATATTGACGAAGAGGCTCGGTAATGTTTCTTTTAGGAGCCAACAAATATCTCCTAAGTTATGAGAAACAAACAATTTAGTTTTCTACGTTACAAACGTTGTCTAAGCAAATGGAACGAAGTAAAGCAGCTCAAAATAGACTGAGCCGTTATAACGCACGCATTTTGGTTTCAGATAAATGTCACGATTGACACTGCCTCTCCAGCAAACGAAGGCAACTTTGGTTTCCAGCTAAACTGTAGTCCACTTCAATCCTTGCAATCCTGCACTTTGTCTCCAAACGTCTACTTTTGTTTTGTACTATAGGATCTTTTCATCCAACTAAGTTGTATATTTTGTGCCATTTGGCGATATAACGTGGAAATAAGCTTAGCGACATTTTGCCATTTCGGTGGGACAATCTCATCAGTATGCATTTACGAATTAAGACTATTCACGAAGTGCGACGGCTAAAACCGAAAATGCTCGAAATATTGACGAAGAGGTTCCGCAATGTTTCCCCTAGGAGCCAACAAATGTCTCAGAAGTTATGACAAACAAACAATTTATTTTTCCATCTTACAAACATTAGCTAAGCAAATGCAACGAAGTAAAGCGGCTCAAAATAGACTGAGCCGTTATAGCGCACGAATTTTCATTTCAGATAAATGTCACGATTGACAATGCCTCTCCTACAAACAAAGGCAACTTTGATATCAAGCTAAACTGTAATCCACTTCAATCCTTGCAATCCTGTGCTTTATCTCTAAAAGACTACTTTTGTTTTGTACTATAGGATCTTTTTATCCAACTAAGTGGTACATTTTGTGGCATTTGTCGATATAACGTGGAAATAAGTTAAGCGACATTTTGCCATTTCGGCGGAACAGTGTCATTAGTATGCATTTACGAAAAGTATTCACAAAGTGCGATGGCTAAAACCGAAAATGCCCGAAATATTGACGAAGAGGCTCCGCAATTTTTCTTCTAGGAGCCAACAATTTACTCATAAGTTATGTCATGCAAACCGTCTAGCTTTCTATCTTACAAAACATTGACTAAGCAAATGGAATGAAGTAAAACAGCTCAAAATAGACTGAGCCGTTATAACGTACGCATTCTGGTTTGAGATAAATGTCACGATTGACACTGCCTCTCCAGCAAACAAAGAAAACCTTGATTTCCAGCTAAACTGTAATCCACTTCAATCCTTGCAATCTTGCGATTTAGCATTAAACTACTTTTTTGGTTTCGTACTTTGACATATTTTTATTCAACCAAGTTGTATATTTTGTGCCATTTGGCGATATAACGTGGAAATAAGTTAAGCGACATTTTGCCACTTCGGCGGAACAGTGTCATTAGTATGCATTTACGAAGAGTATTCACGAAGTGCGATGGCTAAAACCGAAAATGCCCGAAATATTGACGAAGAGGCTCCGTAATTTTTCTCCTAGGAGCCAACAAATGATTCAAAAGTTATGACAAACAAACAATTTTTTTTCCACCTTACAAACATTAACTTAGCAAATACAACGAAGTAAAGAAGATGAAAACAAACTGAGCCGTTATAACGCACGCATTTTGGTTTCAGATAAATGCGACGATTGACTCTGCCTCTACAGCAAACAAAGGCAACTTTGATTTCCAGCAAAACTGTAATCCACTTCAATCCTTGCAATCCTGCGCTTTATCTCTAAAAGACTACTTTTATTTTGTAGTATGGAATGTTTTTATCCAACCAAGTTGTATATCTTGTGCCATTTGGCGATGTAAAGTGGAAATAAGCTAAGCCACAAATTGCCATTTCGGCGGAACAGTGTCATTAGTATGCATTTACGAAGAGTATTCACGAAGTGCGATGCTAAAACCGAAAATGCCCGAAATGTTGACGAAGAGGCTCCGGAATGTTTCTCCTAGCAGCCAACAAACGTCTCAGAAGTTATGACAAACAAACAATTTATTTTTCCATCTTACAAACATTAGCTAAGCAAATGCAACGAAGTAAAGCGGCTCAAAATAGACTGAGCCGTTATAGCGCACGAATTTTCATTTCAGATAAATGTCACGATTGACAATGCCTCTCCTGCAAACAAAGGCAACTTTAATATCAAGCTAAACTGTAATCCACTTCAATCCTTGCAATCCTGTGCTTTATCTCTAAAAGACTACATTTGTTTTGTACTATAGGATCTTTTTATCCAACTAAGTTGTACATTTTGTGCCATTTGTCGATATAACGTGGAAATAAGTTAAGCGACATTTTGTCATTTCGGCGGAACAGTGTCATTAGTATGCATTTACGAACAGTATTCACGAAGTGCGATGGCTAAAACCGAAAATGCCCGAAATATTGACGAAGAGGCTCCGTAATTGTTCTCCTAGGAGCCAACAAATGACTCATAAGTTATGACAAACAAACAATTTATTTTTCCACCTTACAAACACTAACTTAACAAATGCAACGAAGTAAAGAAGCTCAAAATAAACTTAGCCGTTATAACGCACGCATTTTGGTTTCAGATAAATGCGACGATTGACACTGCCTCTACAGCAAACAAAGGCAACTTTGATTTCCAGCAAAACTCTAATCCACTTCAATCCTTGCAATCCTGCGCTTTATCTCTAAAAGACTACATTTGTTTTGTGCTATAGGATCTTTTTATCCAAGTAAGTTGTATATTTTGTGCCATTTGAAGATATAACATATAAATAACCATAGCGACATTTTGCCATTTCGGTCGGACAATCTCATCAGTATGCATTTGCGAAGACTGTTCACGAATTGCGATGGCTAAAACCGAAAATTCCCGAAATATTTACGAAGAGGCTCCGTAATTTTTCTCCTAGGAGCGAACAAATTTCTCATAAGTTATAACAAACAAACAATTGATTTTTTTATCTTACAAACATTAGCTAAGCAAATGCAACAAAGTAAAGCGGCACAAAATAGACTGAGCCGTTAAAACGCACGCATTCTGCTTTCAGATAAATGTCACGATTGACAATGCCTCTCCTGCAAACAAAGGCAACTTTGATATCAAGCTAAACTGTCATCCACTTCAATCTTTGCAATCCTACGCTTTATCTCTAAAAGACTACATTTGTTTTGTACTATAGGATCTTTTTATCCAACTAAGTTGTAATTTTGTGCCATTTGTCGATATAACGTGGAAATAAGTTACGCGACATTTTGCCTCTTTGGCGGAACAGTGTCATTAGTATGCATTTACGAAGAGTATTCACGAAGTGCAATGGCTAAAACCGAAAATGCCCGAAATAAATAAATCAATAAATTAAATAATGGTTTAATATCAGCGTTTCCACAAAGGTGGCTCTTCATCTGGTATAAACTACAATAATATTGAAAATATTAAAAAATACATAAAAAACAATACAATTTAATATGAAGACAAAAAAAATTTAAATTATGATTAACTAATTTAATATGTACAACTAATTAATATTGACGAAGAGGCTCCGTAATGTTTCTCCTAGGAGCCAACAAATGACTCATAAGTTATGACAAACAAACAATTTATTTTTTCCATCTTACGAACATTAACTTAGCAAATGCAACAAAGTAAAGCAGCTTAATATAGACAGAGCCGTTATAACAAACGCATTATGGTTTCAGATAAATGCGACGATTGACACTGCCTCTACAGCAAACAAAGGCAACTTTGATTTCCAGCAAAACTGTAATCCACTTCAATCCTTGCAATCCTGCGCTTTATCTCTAAAAAAATACTTTTATTTTGTACTATGGAATATTTTTATCCAACCAAGTTGTATATTTTGTGCCATTTGGCGATGTAAAGTGGAAATAAGCTAAGCCACAAATTGCCATTTTGGCGGAACAGTGTCATTAGTATGCATTTAAGAAGAGTATTTACGAAGTGCGAGGCTAAAACCGAAAATTAACGAAACATGGACGAGAGGCTCCGTAATTTATCTCCTGGGAGCCATCAATTTACTTATAAGTTATGACATGCAAACCCTTTAGCTTTCTATCTTACAAAACATTGACTAAGCAAATGGAATGAAGTAAAGCAGCTCAAAATAGACTGAGCCGTTATAACGTACGCATTCTGGTTTGAGATAAATGTCACGATTGACACTGCCTCTCCAGCAAACAAAGAAAACCTTGATTTCCAGTTAAACTGTAATCCACTTCAATCCTTGCAATCTTGCGATTTAGCTATAAACTACTTCTTTTGTTTCGTACTTTGAGCTATTTTTATTCAACCAAGTTGTATATTTTGTGCCATTTGGCGATATAACGTGGAAATAAGTTAAGCGACATTTTGCCACTTCGGCGGAACAGTGTCATTAGTATGCATTTACGAAGAGTATTCACGAAGTGCGATGGCTAAAACCGAAAATGCCCGAAATATTGACGCAGAGGCTCCGTAATTTTTCTCCTAGGAGCCAACAAATGATTCAAAAGTTATGACAAACAAACAATTTTTATTCCACCTTACAAACATTAACTTAGCAAATACAACGAAGTAAAGAAGATGAGAACAAACTGAGCCGTTATAACGCACGCATTTTGGTTTCAGATAAATGCGACGATTGACTCTGCCTCTACAGCAAACAAAGGCAACTTTGATTTCCAGGAAAACTGTAATCCACTTCAATCCTTGCAATCCTGCGCTTTATCTCTAAAAGACTACTTTTATTTTGTAGTATGGAATGTTTTTATCCAACCAAGTTGTATATCTTGTGCCATTTGGCGATGTAAAGTGGAAATAAGCTAAGCCACAAATTGCCATTTCGGCGGAACAGTGTCATTAGTATGCATTTAAGAAGAGTATTCACGAAGTGCGATGCTAAAACCGAAAATGCCCGAAATATTGACGAAGAGGCTCCGGAATTTTTCTCCTAGGAGCCAACAAACGTCTCAGAAGTTATGACAAACAAACAATTTATTTTTCCATCTTGCAAACATTAGCTAAGAAAATGCAATGAAGTAAGGCGGCTCAAAATAGACTGAGCCGTTGTAGCGCACGAATTTTCATTTCAGATAAATGTCACGATTGACAATGCCTCTCCTGCAAACAAAGGCAACTTTAATATCAAGCTAGACTGTAATCCACTTCAATCCTTGCAATCCTGTGCTTTATCTCTAAAAGACTACTTTTGTTTTTCACTATAGGATCTTTTTATCCAACTAAGGTGTATATTTTGTGCCATTTGTCGATATAACGAGGAAATAAGTTAAGCGACACATTGCCATTTCGGCGGAACAGTGTCATTAGTATGCATTTACGAACAGTATTCACGAAGTGCGATGGCTAAAACCGAAAATGCCCGAAATATTGACGAAGAGGCTCCGTAATTTTTCTTCTAGGAGCCAACAAATGATTCAAAAGTTATGACAAACAAAAATTTTTTTTTCCACCTTACAAACATTAACTTAGCAAATACAACGAAGTAAAGAAGATGAAAACAAACTGAGCCGTTATAACGCACGCATTTTGGTTTCAGATAAATGCGACGATTGACTCTGCCTCTACAGCAAACAAAGGCAACTTTGATTTCCAGCAAAACTGTAATCCACTTCAATCTTTGCAATCCTGCGCTTTATCTCTAAAAGACTACATTTGTTTTGTGCTATAGGATCTTTTTATCCAAGTAAGTTATATATTTTGTGCCATTTGAAGATATAACGTATAAATAACCATAGCGACATTTTGCCATTTCGGTCGGACAATCTCATCAGTATGCATTTACGAAGACTATTCACAAATTGCGATGGCTAAAACCGAAAATTCCCGAAATATTTACGAAGAGGCTCCGTAATTTTTCTCCTAGAGCGAACAAATTTCTCATAAGTTATAACAAACAAACAATTGATTTTTCCATCTTACAAACATTAGCTAAGCAAATGCAACAAAGTAAAGCGGCCCAAAATAGACTGAGCCGTTAAAACGCACGCATTCTGCTTTCAGATAAATGTCACGATTGACAATGCCTCTCCTGCAAACAAAGGCAACTTTGATATCAAGCTAAACTGTCATCCACTTCAATCTTTGCAATCCTACGCTTTATCTCTAAAAGACTACATTTGTTTTGTACTATAGGATCTTTTTATCCAACTAAGTTGTACATTTTGTGCCATTTGTCGATATAACGTGGAAATAAGTTACGCGACATTTTGCCTCTTCGGCGGAACAGTGTCATTAGTATGCATTTACGAAGAGTATTCACGAAGTGCAATGGCTAAAACCGAAAATGCCCGAAATAAATAAATCAATAAATTAAATAATGGTTTAATATCAGCGTTTCCACAAAGGTGGCTCTTCATCTGGTATAAACTACAATAATATTGAAAATATTAAATAATACATAAAAAACAATACAATTTAATATGAAGACAAAAAAAATTTAAATTATGATTAACTAATTTAATATGTACAACTAATTAATATTGACGAAGAGGCTCCGTAATGTTTCTCCCAGGAGCCAACAAATGACTCATAAGTTATGACAAACAAACAATTTATTTTTTCCATCTTACAAACATTAACTTAGCAAATGCAACGAAAGTAAAGCAGCTTAATATAGACAGAGCCGTTATAACGAAACGCATTTTGGTTTCAGATAAATGCGACGATTGACACTGCCTCTACAGCAAACAAAGGCAACTTTGATTTCCAGCAAAACTGTAATCCACTTCAATCCTTGCAATCCTGCGCTTTATCTCTAAAAAAATACTTTTATTTTGTACTATGGAATATTTTTATCCAACCAAGTTGTATATTTTGTGCCATTTGGCGATGTAAAGTGGAAATAAGCTAAGCCACAAATTGCCATTTCGGCGGAACAGTGTCATTAGTATGCATTTACGAAGAGTATTCACGAAGTGCGATGCTAAAACCGAAAATGCCCGAAATATTGACGAAGAGGCTCCGTAATTGTTCTCCTAGGAGCCAACAAATGACTCATAAGTTATGACAAACAAACAATTTTTTTCCACCTTACAAACATTAACTTAGCAAATGCAACGAAGTAAAGAAGCTCAAAATAAACTTAACCGTTATAACGCACGCATTTTGGTTTCAGATAAATGCGACGATTGACACTGCCTCTACAGCAAACAAAGGCAACTTTGATTTCCAGCAAAACTGTAATCCACTTCAATCTTTGCAATCCTGCGCTTTATCTCTAAAAGACTACATTTGTTTTGTGCTATAGGATATTTTTATCCAACCAAGTTGTATATTTTTGTGCCATTTGGCGATGTAAAGTGGAAACAAGCTAAGCCACAAATTGCCATTTTGGCGGAACAGTGTCATCAGTATGCATTTACGAAGAGTATTTACGAAGTGCGAGGCTAAAACCGAAAATTAACGAAACATGGACGAGGAGGCTCCGTAATTTATCTCCTGGGAGCCATCAATTTACTCATAAGTTATGACATGCAAACCGTCTAGCTTTCTATCTTACAAAACATTGACTAAGCAAATGGAATGAAGTAAAACAGCTCAAAATAGACTGAGCCGTTATAACGTACGCATTCTGGTTTGAGATAAATGTCACGATTGACACTGCCTCTCCAGCAAACAAAGAAAACCTTGATTTCCAGCTAAACTGTAATCCACTTCAATCCTTGCAATCTTGCGATTTAGCATTAAACTACTTTTTTGGTTTCGTACTTTGACATATTTTTATTCAACCAAGTTGTATATTTTGTGCCATTTGGCGATATAACGTGGAAATAAGTTAAGCGACATTTTGCCACTTCGGCGGAACAGTGTCATTAGTATGCATTTACGAAGAGTATTCACGAAGTGCGATGGCTAAAACCGAAAATGCCCGAAATATTGACGAGGAGGCTCCGTAATTTTTCTCCTAGGAGCCAACAAATGATTCAAAAGTTATGACAAACAAACAGTTTTTTTTCCACTTTACAAACATTAACTTAGCAAATACAACGAAGTAAAGAAGATGAAAACAAACTGAACCGTTATAACGCACGCATTTTGGTTTCAGATAAATGCGACGATTGACTCTGCCTCTACAGCAAACAAAGGCAACTTTGATTTCCAGCAAAACTGTAATCCACTTCAATCCTTGCAATCCTGCGCTTTATCTCTAAAAGACTACTTTTATTTTGTAGTATGGAATGTTTTTATCCAACCAAGTTGTATATCTTGTGCCATTTGGCGATGTAAAGTGGAAATAAGCTAAGCCACAAATTGCCATTTCGGCGGAACAGTGTCATTAGTATGCATTTACGAAGAGTATTCACGAAGTGCGATGCTAAAACCGAAAATGGCCGAAATGTTGACGAAGAGGCTCCGGAATGTTTCTCCTAGCAGCCAACAAACGTCTCAGAAGTTATGACAGGCAAACAATTTATTTTTCCATCTTACAAACATTAGCTAAGCAAATGCAACGAAGTAAAGCGGCTCAAAATAGACTGAGCCGTTATAGCGCACGAATTTTCATTTCAGATAAATGTCACGATTGACAATGCCTCTCCTGCAAACAAAGGCAACTTTAATATCAAGCTAAACTGTAATCCACTTCAATCCTTGCAATCCTGTGCTTTATCTCTAAAAGACTACATTTGTTTTGTACTATAGGATCTTTTTTATCCAACTAAGTTGTACATTTTGTGCCATTTGTCGATATAACGTGGAAATAAGTTAAGCGACATTTTGCCATTTCGCGGAACAGTGTCATTAGTATGCATTTACGAACAGTATTCACGAAGTGCGATGGCTAAAACCGAAAATGCCCGAAATATTGACGAAGAGGCTCCGTAATTGTTCTCCTAGGAGCCAACAAATGACTCATAAGTTATGACAAACAAACAATTTATTTTTCCACCTTACAAACATTAACTTAGCAAATGCAACGAAGTAAAGAAGCTCAAAATAAACTTAGCCGTTATAACGCACGCATTTTGGTTTCAGATAAATGCGACGATTGACACTGCCTCTACAGCAAACAAAGGCAACTTTGATTTCCAGCAAAACTCTAATCCACTTCAATCTTTGCAATCCTGCGCTTTATCTCTAAAAGACTACATTTGTTTTGTGCTATAGGATCTTTTTATCCAAGTAAGTTGTATATTTTGTGCCATTTGAAGATATAACATATAAATAACCATAGCGACATTTTGCCATTTCGGTCGGACAATCTCATCAGTATGCATTTACGAAGACTATTCACGAATTGCGATGGCTAAAACCGAAAATTCCCGAAATATTTACGTAGAGGCTCCGTAATTTTTCTCCTAGGAGCGAACAAATTTCTCATAAGTTATAACAAACAAACAATTGATTTTTCCATCTTACAAACATTAGCTAAGCAAATGCAACAAAGTAAAGCGGCACAAAATAGACTGAGCCGTTAAAACGCACGCAGTCTGCTTTCAGATAAATGTCACGATTGACAATGCCTCTCCTGCAAACAAAGGCAACTTTGATATCAAGCTAAACTGTCATCCACTTCAATCTTTGCAATCCTACGCTTTATCTCTAAAAGACTACATTTGTTTTGTACTATAGGATCTTTTTATCCAACTAAGTTGTACATTTTGTGCCATTTGTCGATATAACGTGGAAATAAGTTACGCGACATTTTGCCTCTTTGGCGGAACAGTGTCATTAGTATGCATTTACGAAGAGTATTCACGAAGTTCAATGGCTAAAACCGAAAATGCCCGAAATAAATAAATCAATAAATTAAATAATGGTTTAATATCAGCGTTTCCACAAAGGTGGCTCTTCATCTGGTATAAACTACAACAATATTAAAAATATTAAATAATACATAAAAACAATACAATTTAATATGAAGACAAAAAAAATTTAAATTATGATTAACTAATTTAATATGTACAACTAATTAATATTGACGAAGAGGCTCCGTAATGTTTCTCCTAGGAGCCAAGAAATGACTCATAAGTTATGACAAACAAACAATTTATTTTTTCCATCTTACGAACGTTAACTTAGCAAATGCAACGAAAGTAAAGCAGCTTAATATAGACAGAGCCGTTATAACAAACGCATTTTGGTTTCAGATAAATGCGACGATTGACACTGCCTCTACAGCAAACAAAGGCAACTTTGATTTCCAGCAAAACTGTAATCCACTTCAATCCTTGCAATCCTGCGCTTTATCTCTAAAAAAATACTTTTATTTTGTACTATGGAATATTTTTATCCAACCAAGTTGTATATTTTGTGCCATTTGGCGATGTAAAGTGGAAACAAGCTAAGCCACAAATTGCCATTTTGGCGGAACAGTGTCATTAGTATGCATTTACGAAGAGTATTTACGAAGTGCGAGGCTAAAACCGAAAATTAACGAAACATGGACGAGGAGGCTCCGTAATTTATCTCCTGGGAGCCATCAATTTACTCATAAGTTATGACATGCAAACCGTCTAGCTTTCTATCTTACAAAACATTGACTAAGCAAATGGAATGAAGTAAAAGCAGCTCAAAATAGACTGAGCCGTTATAACGTACGCATTCTGGTTTGAGATAAATGTCACGATTGACACTGCCTCTCCAGCAAACAAAGAAAACCTTGATTTCCAGCTAAACTGTAATCCACTTCAATCCTTGCAATCTTGCGATTTAGCAATAAACTACTTCTTTTGTTTCGTACTTTGAGCATATTTTTATTCAACCAAGTTGTATATTTTGTGCCATTTGGCGATATAACGTGGAAATAAGTTAAGCGACATTTTGCCACTTCGGCGGAACAGTGTCATTAGTATGCATTTACGAAGAGTATTCACGAAGTGCGATGGCTAAAACCGAAAATGCCCGAAATATTGACGCAGAGGCTCCGTAATTTTTCTCCTAGGAGCCAACAAATGATTCAAAAGTTATGACAAACAAACAATTTTTATTCCACCTTACAAACATTAACTTAGCAAATACAACGAAGTAAAGAAGATGAGAACAAACTGAGCCGTTATAACGCACGCATTTTGGTTTCAGATAAATGCGACGATTGACTCTGCCTCTACAGCAAACAAAGGCAACTTTGATTTCCAGCAAAACTGTAATCCACTTCAATCCTTGCAATCCTGCGCTTTATCTCTAAAAGACTACTTTTATTTTGTAGTATGGAATGTTTTTATCCAACCAAGTTGTATATCTTGTGCCATTTGGCGATGTAAAGTGGAAATAAGCTAAGCCACAAATTGCCATTTCGGCGGAACAGTGTCATTAGTATGCATTTAAGAAGAGTATTCACGAAGTGCGATGCTAAAACCGAAAATGCCCGAAATATTGACGAAGAGGCTCCGGAATTTTTCTCCTAGGAGCCAACAAACGTCTCAGAAGTTATGACAAACAAACAATTTATTTTTCCATCTTGCAAACATTAGCTAAGAAAATGCAACGAAGTAAAGCGGCTCAAAATAGACTGAGCCGTTATAGCGCACGAATTTTCATTTCAGATAAATGTCACGATTGACAATGCCTCTCCTGCAAACAAAGGCAACTTTAAAATCAAGCTAGACTGTAATCCACTTCAATCCTTGCAATCCTGTGCTTTATCTCTAAAAGACTACTTTTGTTTTTCACTATAGGATCTTTTTATCCAACTAAGGTGTATATTTTGTGCCATTTGTCGATATAACGTGGAAATAAGTTAAGCGACACATTGCCATTTCGGCGGAACAGTGTCATTAGTATGCATTTACGAACAGTATTCACGAAGTGCGATGGCTAAAACCGAAAATGCCCGAAATATTGACGAAGAGGCTCCGTAATTTTTCTTCTAGGAGCCAACAAATGATTCAAAAGTTATGACAAACAAAAATTTTTTTTTCCACCTTACAAACATTAACTTAGCAAATACAACGAAGTAAAGAAGATGAAAACAAACTGAGCCGTTATAACGCACGCATTTTGGTTTCAGATAAATGCGACGATTGACTCTGCCTCTACAGCAAACAAAGGCAACTTTGATTTCCAGCAAAACTGTAATCCACTTCAATCTTTGGAATCCTGCGCTTTATCTCTAAAAGACTACATTTGTTTTGTGCTATAGGATCTTTTTATCCAAGTAAGTTATATATTTTGTGCCATTTGAAGATATAACGTATAAATAACCATAGCGACATTTTGCCATTTCGGTCGGACAATCTCATCAGTATGCATTTCCGAAGACTATTCACGAATTGCGATGGCTAAAACCGAAAATTCCCGAAATATTTTACGAAGAGGCTCCGTAATTTTTCTCCTAGGAGCGAACAAATTTCTCATAAGTTATAACAAACAAACAATTGATTTTTCCATCTTACAAACATTAGCTAAGCAAATGCAACAAAGTAAAGCGGCCCAAAATAGACTGAGCCGTTAAAACGCACGCATTCTGCTTTCAGATAAATGTCACGATTGACAATGCCTCTCCTGCAAACAAAGGCAACTTTGATATCAAGCTAAACTGTAATCCACTTCAATCTTTGCAATCCTACGCTTTATCTCTAAAAGACTACATTTGTTTTGTACTATAGGATCTTTTTATCCAACTAAGTTGTACATTTTGTGCCATTTGTCGATATAACGTGGAAATAAGTTAAGCGACATTTTGCCACTTCGGCGGAACAGTGTCATTAGTATTCATTTACGAAGAGTATTCACGAAGTGCGACGGCTAAATCCGAAAATTCCCGAAATATTGACGAAGATGCTCCGTAATTTTTCTCCTAGGAGCGAACAAATTTCTAATAAGTTATAACAAACAAACAATTGATTTTTCCATGTTACAAACATTAGCTAAGCAAATGCAACAAAGTATAGCGGCCCAAAATAGACTGAGCCGTTAAAACGCACGCTTTTTTATTTTAGATAAATGTCACGATTGACACTGCCTCTCCAGCAAACAAAGGCAACTTTCATTTCAAGGTAAACTGTTATCCTCTTGAATCCTTGCAATCCTGCGATTTAGGAATAAACTACTTCTTTTGTTTTGTACTTTGAGATATTTTTATCCAACCAAGTTGTATATTTTGTGCCATTTGGCGATATAACGTTGAAATAAGCTAACGAACATTTTGTCATTTTGGCGGGACAGTGTCATTACTATGCATTTACGAAGAGTATTCACGAGGTGCGAAGGCTAAAACCGATAATGCCCGAAATATTGATATGAAGCTAAACTGTAATCCACTTCAATCCTTGCAATCCTGCGCTTTATTTTTAATAGACTACATTTGTTTTTTACTATAAGATATTTTTACTGAGTTAATTAAACGATCGTCCATTTCATAATTACATTTAAAAAGCAAAAGACCACCAACATTACGTAGGAGATGAAACAAGTAGAATTTCCGCGTACTTTCGTTATCGCTGAAAATACGTTTTAGCCAAGCTTATACAGCTTTGACCAAGCTTTTAATATTATTCATTTTAATGACACCGTCTTCATAACTGTTTATTGAAGAGAGCCTTGTTACTTTATCCTTTCCATTCCATAAAAAGGAGAAACTCAAACTGTCTACTTGCTTGATGATTTTACTTGGAGGTGAAAGAACCGAAGATATAAAAACTAGTTTTGGAAGAAGTAATGATTTGATTATAGTTACTTTACCATAAATGGACAGTCCTCTAGATGACCATATATTTGTCAGCTGCTTTATGCTGTCAACCTTCTCTTGAAAGTTTTTTTTCGTAAAATAATGATAGGTCATATGTAAAAAAAGTTCCTAAAGCTTTAATGGGTTCACTTGGCCATTTAATACCGAACAGTTTTTCGTCTTTTTTTAAGCGAACAAATCCACATTCCTTCTGTTTTAGAACTATTTATCTCCAACCCACTTAAGTTCTTAAATCTTCTAGTTCTTCACATACCGTTTTTGCAGAATTTTCATCAGACAGGGTTGCTGTGGTATTGTCTGCGTATTGCAATAGCTTGGCTTCATAATTTCTTATTTTAATTCCTTTGATATCAACATTTTGACGAATGGAGATTGCCAAGCTTTCAACAGCTAAGGTAAGCTTTTTTTAAGTCAATGAAAATCAAGACACCTGGAATATTCTTACTGTCTGTAAACTCCATTATATCGAAAATTGATCGAATAGTCTCACCAATATAGCGATCTTCAACATAACCTGTTTGATTATGATGTATGATATTCGGTAAAACTTTCTTTAATCTTAAAGCAATCACTTTTGAAATTATTTTTGCATCCACGTTAATAAGAGAGATTGGCCTCCAATTTTCAACGAGAGTTCGATATTTATGTTGCTTTTCTATAAGAGTTATAATTGCTTTTCTTTGAGAGCTAGACATTTCGCCGTGGTTGAAAACACTTCCTCGCACATTCCATAAATGGATCATAAATTAATTCTCAGCAACTTCTGTAAAATTCTATTGGTATTCCATCATTACCAGGAGATTTGTTACTCTTCAAAACTGTTAAGAATGGCTGTAATTTCTTCAACAAATATTTCTCCTTCACAAGATTGTTTCTGTTCTTCTGATAATATTGGTATATTCAAATTATTAAAAAATTCGTTTCCATTTTCTTTATCCTCATCTGTTACGTTTGATTGGTAAAAGCTATGGTAAAACCGTTTTTATTCGTTCAGTATCCCAAAAGGATCAGATGTAATGGCACCACTTATTTATAGTTTTCTTATATGTTTTTTGACGTGATTACCCTTCTCTAAATTTAGAAAGTATTTTGTACTTCTCTCGCCATGCTCGTGCCATCGTGCCCTTGCGCGAATAATTACACACCCCTTGGTTTTTCCTCATAATAACTTTCTAGAGTTTCTTTTGCTTCATTTAGAGTATTTAGGTTAGAGTCGGAAGGGTCCTGTTCGAATTTTTTAGTTGCTTCCTCGTATACTTGTAATTTTTTCCATTGCAGATCTTTCTTTGGCTTTCCTTTTCGAGAACAAAACACCATGGTTCCGAATATTATACTTAATCCAATCGCAGATGCACCTTTTGTCTGATAAATTCTCGCTTCCTGTTGTTTTCCAAAGGGGAATATTTTGTTTTAATTCTTCCAGATAATTCGGATCTTCAAGAAGAGAGACGTTCATTTTCCAGAAAGCCGGGCCCCTTTAAGTTTTGATTGGAGTCGGTTCAATTCAGCTCAATTGCTGCATGATCAGTTTTTTATAGCTGGAATGTTCGGTTGTATTTACAACATCCTGTAAGTTGTTTGATATCAGCCAGTAATCTAAACGACAGAAAATTGGTGGAGATTTTTGGCTCCAAGTGTAACTTCTAGATTGCGGATTTTTAATTCTCCAAACGTCAACAAGGCCCAATTCATTTTGGAAACATTCAATATTGTCTATAACCATTTTTCTAGGTACCATAACGCCACCTTTCTTATCCAGCTTAGAGTCAAGAGGACAGTTAAAATCACCTCCAATGATTATATTTCTTCACAATCTAAGTCTTCAAAAAGCGGAAAAAAACTGACCTCAAATCATCGCCAAAATGCGAAAACAGTGCACTCTACGAAAACGCACAAAACGCACGTTTGGGGCCGTGCGGAGCAAGTTTTGGCAAAATCTTACTTTCGAGCACACCAGATCTCAAAATCGTCGCACTGGCCACAAATCATCGCCAAAACGCGAAGAGAGTGCATTTCTATGAAAAATACACAAAACGTACGTTTCGGGCCGTGCGGAGGAAGTTTTGGCAAAATCTCACTTTTGAGCACCCCGGATCTCAAAATCGTGGTACTGGCCTCAAATCAACGACAAAAAGCGAAAACAGTGCATTTCTTTGAAAAGTGCACAAACCGCACGTTTGGGGCCGTGCGGAGCACGTTTTGGCAAAATCTTACTTTTGAGCACAGCAAATCTCAAGATTGTCGAACTGGCCTCAAACCATCGCCAAAAAGCGAAAAGAGTGCATTTCTATACAAAATTCACAAAACGTACGTTTCGGGCCGTGCGCAGCATGTTTTGGCAAAATCTCATTTTTGAGCACACCGGATCTCAAAATCGTCGTACTGGCCTCAAATCATCACCAAAAAGAGAAAACAGTGCATTTCTGTAAAAAATGCACAAAACGTACGTTTCGGGCCGTGCGGAGCAAGTTTTCACAAAATCTCACTTTTTAGCACACCAGATCTCAAAATCGTCGTACTGGCCTCAAATCATCGCAAAAGAGCGAAAACAGTGCATTTCTATGAAAAGTGCACAAAACGCAAGTTTGGGGCCGTGCGGAGCAAGTTTTGGCGAAATCTTACTTTTGAGCACACCAGATCTCAAAATCGTCGTACTGGCCTCAAATCATCGGAAAAGAGCGAAAACAGTGCATTTCTATGAAAAGTGCACAAAACGTAAGTTTGGGGCCGTGCGGAGCAAGTTTTGGCGAAATCCTGATTTTGAGCACACCAGATCTCAAAATAGTCATACTGACTCAAATCATAGGCAAAAAGCGAAAACAGTGCATTATGTATTACCTGTAAAGGTAGTGTACTCTATTATTTTCATAGAAGACGGAATTGCGCGCCTAAGACCTGTCCATGTAAGAAAATTAGCTTTCTCAACTATGTTATTAACTACATTAAAGGATTCTATATTGTCGAGATTGAACAAGAGATCTTGATAATATAGTCATAGTCATTGATAGTCATAATAAGATTTATAAAAAACTGGTTTTTGCATCTATTCTTATATCTTTGTTATTCCAAATTATACAGAGCCGTTTTTTATTAGCTAACAAGAGATTTCGAAATTCTAACCAACATTCTGAAAGTTCTCTGTAGAAAACTGAGTTAATTGAAAGATAGTCCATTGCATAATTACATTTAAAAAGCAAAAGACCACCAACATTACGTAGGAGATGCAACAAGTAGAATTTCCACGTACTTTCGTTATCGCTGATAATACGTTTTAGCCAAGCTAATCGTACAGGTTTGACCAAGCTTTCAATATCTGTCATTTTAATGCCACCATCTTCAAAACTGTTTATTGAAGAGAGCCTTGTTACTTTATCCTTTCCATTCCATAAAAGGGAGAAAATCAAGCTGTCTACTTGTTTGATGATTTTACTTGGAGGTGAAAGAACCGAAGATATAAAAACTAGTTTTGGAAGAAGTATTGATTTGATTATAGTTACTTTACCATAAATGGACAGTCCTCTAGATGACCATATATTTGTGAGCTGCTTTATGCTGTCAACCTTCTCTTGAAAGTTTTGTTTCGTAAAATAATGATAGGTCATATGTAAAAAAAGTTCCTAAAGCTTTAATGGGTTCACTTGGCCATTTAATACCAAACGGTTTTTCGTCTTTTGTTCTAAGCGAACCAATCCACATTTCTTCTGTTTTAGAACTATTTATCTCCAACCCACACAAGTTCTTAAATACTTCTAGTTCTTCAAATAGCGTTTTTGCAGAATTTTCATCAGACAGGGTTGCTGTGGTATCTATCGTCTGCGTATTGCAATAGCTTGGCTTCATAATTTCCTATTTTAATTCCTTTGATATCAACATTTTGAGGAATGGAGATTGCTAAGCTTTCAACAGCTAAGATAAAGAGGTAGGGGGACAAGGGATCACCCTGCCTCACACCAAGTTCTAAAGTAAAATAGTCTGATGCCATTCCATTGTTTATTACAGAGCTTTGAATATTTGTATAAAACATTTTGACCCAATTTATAAAATTGGGGCCAAAATTAAAGGCCTCAAGGCAACTGAAAAGATAATGCCATTCTAAAGAGTCGAAAGCTTTTTTAAAGTCAATGAAAATCAAGATACCTGGAATATTCTTACTGTCTGTAAACTCCATTATATCGAAAATTGATCGAATAGTCTCACCAATATAGCGGTCTTCAACATAACCTGTTTGATTATGATGTATGATATTCGGTAAAACTTTCTTTAATCTTAAAGCAATCACTTTTGAAATTATTTTTGCATCCAAGTTAATAAGAAAGATTGGCCTCCAATTTTCAATGAGAGTTCGATATTTATGTTGCTTTTCTATAAGAGTTATAATTGCTTTTCTTTGAGAGCTAGACATTTCGCCGTGGTTGAAACACTTCCTCGCACATTCCATAAATGGATCATAAATTAATTGTCAGCAACTTTTGTAAAATTCTATTAGTATTCCACCAGGAGATTTGTTACTCTCAAAACTGTTAAGAATGGCTGTAATTTCTTCAACAAATATTTCTCCTTCACAAGATTTTTTCTGTTCTTCTGATAATATTGGTATATTCAAATTATTAAAAAATTCGTTTCCATTTTCTTTATCCTCATCTGTTACGTTTGATTGGTAAAAGCTATGGTAAAACCGTTTTTATTCGTTCAGTATCCCAAAAGGATCAGATGTAATGGCACCACTTATTTATAGTTTTCTTATATGTTTTTTGACGTGATTACCCTTCTCTAAATTTGGAAAGGATTTTGTACTTCTCTCGCCATGCTCCAAAGCTTTTTTAAAGTCAATGAAAATCAAGATACCTGGAATATTCTTACTGTCTGTAAACTCCATTATATCGAAAATTGATCGAATAGTCTCACCAATATAGTGGTCTTCAACATAACCTGTTTGATTATGATGTATGATATTCGGTAAAACTTTCTTTAATCTTAAAGCAATCACTTTTGAAATTATTTTTGCATCCACGTTAATAAGAGAGATTGGCCTCCAATTTTCAATGAGAGTTCGATATTTATGTTGCTTTTCTATAAGAGTTATAATTGCTTTTCTTTGAGAGCTAGACATTTCGCCGTGGTTGAAACACTTCCTCGCACATTCCATAAATGGATCATAAATTAATTCTCAGCAACTTTTGTAAAATTCTATTAGTATTCCACCAGGAGATTTGTTACTCTCAAAACTGTTAAGAATGGCTGTAATTTCTTCAACAAATATTTCTCCTTCACAAGATTGTTTCTGTTCTGATAATCTTGGTATATTCAAATTATTAAAAAATTCGTTTCCATTTTCTTTATCCTCATCTGTTACGTTTGATTGGTAAAAGCTATGGTAAAACCGTTTTTATTCGTTCAGTATCCCAAAAGGATCAGATGTAATGGCACCACTTATTTATAGTTTTTTTATATGTTTTTTGACGTGATTACCCTTCTCTAAATTTGGAAAGTATTTTGTAGTTCTCTCGCCATGCTCGTGCCATCGTGCCCTTGCGCGAATAATTACACACCCCTTGGTTTTTCCTCATAATAACTTTCTAGAGTTTCTTTTGCTTCATTTAGAATATTTAGGTTAGAGTCGGAAGAGTCCTGTTCGAATTTTTTAGTTGCTTCCTCGTATACTTGTTGTAATTTTTTTCCATTGGAGGTCTTTCTTTGGCTTTCCTTTTTGAGAACAAAACACCATGGTTCCGAATATTATACTTAATCCAATCGCAGATGCACCTTTTGTCTGATAAATTCTCGCTTCCTGTTGTTTTCCAAAGTGGAATATTTTGTTTTAATTCTTCCAGATATTCGGATCTTCAAGAAGAGAGACGTTCATTTTCCAGAAGCCGGGCCCCTTTAAGTTTTGATTGGAGTCGCTTCAATTCAGCTCAATTGCTGCATGATCAGTTTTTATGGCTGGACTGATCGGTTGTATTAACAACATCCTGTAAATTGTTTGATATCAGCCAGTAATCGAAACGACAGAAAATTGGTGGAGATTTTTGGCTCCAAGTGTAACTTCTAGATTGCGGATTTTTAATTCTCCAAACGTCAACAAGGCCCAATTCATTTTGGAAACATTCAATATTGTCTATAACCATTTTTCTAGGTACCATAACGCCACCTTTCTTATCCAGCTTAGAGTCAAGAGGACAGTTAAAATCACTTCCAATGATTATATTTCTTCACAATCTAAGTCTTCAAAAAGCGGAAAAAAACTGACCTCAAATCATCGCCAAAAAGCAAAAACAGTGCACTTCTACGAAAAACGCACAAAACGCACGTTTGGGGCCGTGCGGAGCAAGTTTTGGCAAAATCTCACTTTTTAGCACACTGGATCTCAATTCGTCGTACTGGCCTGTAATCATGGCCAAAAAGCGAAAATAGTGCATTTCTATGAAAAGTGCACAAAACGCACGTTTTGGGGCAGTGCGGAGCAAGTTTAAGCGAAATCTGACTTTTTAGCATACCAGGTCTCAAAATCGTCCTACTCGCCTCAAATCATCGCAAAAAGCGAAAACAGTGCATTTCTATGAAAAATGCAAAAAACGTTCGTTTCGGGCCGTGCGCAGCAAGTTTTGGCAAAATCTCACTTTTGAGCTCACCAGATCTCAAAATCGTCGTACTGACCTCAAATCATCGCAAAAAAGCGAAAACAGTGCATTTTTTTGAAAAATGCAAAAAAAAGTACGTTTCGGGCCGTGCGGAGCAAGTTTTGCAAAAATCTTACTTTTGAGCTCACCAGATCTCAAAATCGTCGTACTGACCTCAAATCATCGCAAAAAGCGAAAACAGTGCATTTCTATGAAAAATGCAAAAAACGTACGTTTCGGGCCGTGCGGAGCAAGTTTTGGCAAAATCTCACTTTTGAGCTCACCAGATCTCAAAATCGTCGTACTGACCTCAAATCATCGCAAAAAAGCGAAAACAGTGCATTTCTTTGAAAAATGCACAAAACGTACGTTTCGGGCCGTACGGAGCAAGTTTTGCAAAAATCTCACTTTTGAGCTCACCAGATCTCAAAATCGTCGAACTGGTCTCAAATCATCGCCAAAAAGCAAAAACAGTGCACTTCTACGAAAAAACGCACAAAACGCACGTTTGGGGCCGTGCGGAGCAAGTTTTGGCAAAATCTCACTTTTTAGCACACTGGATCTCAATTCGTCGTACTGGCCTGTAATCATGGCCAAAAAGCGAAAATAGTGCATTTCTATGAAAAGTGCACAAAACGCACGTTTGGGGCCGTGCGGAGCAAGTTTAAGCGAAATCTGACTTTTTAGCATACCAGGTCTGAAAATCGTCGTACTCGCCTCAAATCATCGCAAAAAGCGAAAACAGTGCATTTCTATGAAAAATGCAAAAAACGTTCGTTTCGGACCGTGCGCAGCAACTTTTGGCAAAATCTCACTTTTCAGCTCAACAGATCTCAAAATCGTCGTACTGACCGCAAATCATCGCCCAAAAGCAAAAACAGGGCATTTTTTATGAAAAATGCAAAAAAAGTACGTTTCGGGCCGTGCGGAGCAAGTTTTGGCAAAATCTCACTTTTGAGCACTCTAGATCTCAAAATCGTCGTACTGGCCTCAAATCATCGCAAAAGAGCGAAAACAGTGCATTTCTATGAAAAGTGCACAAAACGCAAAGTTTGGGGCCGTGCGGAGCAAGTTTTGGAAAAATCCGTTTTTGCAGAATTTTCATCAGACAGGGTTGCTGTGGTATCTATCGTCTGTGTATTGCAATAGCTTGGCTTCATAATTTCCTATTTTAATTCCTTTGATATCAACATTTTGACGAACGGAGATTGCTAAGCTTTCAACAGCTAAGATAAAGAGGTAGGGGGACAAGGCTTCACCCTGCCTCACACCAAGTTCTAAAGTAAAATAGTCTGATGCCATTCCATTGTTTATTACAGAGCTTTGAATATTTGTATAAAACATTTTGACCCAATTTATAAAATTGGGGCCAAAATTAAAGGCCTCAAGGCAACTGAAAAGAAAATGCCATTGTAAAGAGTCGAAAGCTTTTTTAAAGTCAATGAAAATCAAGATACCTGGAATATTCTTACTGTCTGTAAACTCCATTATATCGAAAATTGATCGAATAGTCTCACCAATATAGCGGTCTTCAACATAACCTGTTTGATTATGATGTATGATATTCGGTAAAACTTTCTTTAATCTTAAAGCAATCACTTTTGAAATTATTTTTGCATCCACGTTAATAAGAGAGATTGGCCTCCAATTTTCAATGAGAGTTCGATATTTATGTTGCTTTTCTATAAGAGTTATAATTGCTTTTCTTTGAGAGCTAGACATTTCGCCGTGGTTGAAACACTTCCTCGCACATTCCATAAATGGATCATAAATTAATTCTCAGCAACTTTTGTAAAATTCTATTAGTATTCCATCATTACCAGGAGATTTGTTACTCTCAAAACTGTTAAGAATGGCTGTAATTTCTTCAACAAATATTTCTCCTTCACAAGATTGTTTCTGTTCTTCTGATAATCTTGGTATATTCAAATTATTAAAAAATTCGTTTCCATTTTCTTTATCCTCATCTGTTACGTTTGATTGGTAAAAGCTATGGTAAAACCGTTTTTATTCGTTCAGCATTCCAAAAGGATCAGATGTAATGGCACCACTTATTTATAGTTTTCTTATATGTTTTTTGACGTGATTACCCTTCTCTAAATTTAGAAAGTATTTTGTACTTCTCTCGCCATGGTCGTGCCATCGTGCCCTTGCGCGAATAATTACACACCCCTTGGTTTTTCCTCATAATAACTTTCTAGATGAAAGAGATCCAGTGTGCTAAAAAGTGAGATTTTGCCAAAACTTGCTCCGCACGGCCCCAAACTTTGCGTTTTGTGCACTTTTCATAGAAATGCACTGTTTTCGCTCTTTTGCGATGATTTGAGGCCAGTACGACGATTTTGAGATCTGGAGTGCTCAAAAGTGAGATTTTGCCAAAACTTGCTCCGCAGGGCCCAAAACGTACGTTTTTTTGCATTTTTCATAAAAAATGCACTGTTTTTGCTTTTGGGCGATGATTTGCGGTCAGTACGACGATTTTGAGATCTGTTGAGCTGAAAAGTGAGATTTTGCCAAAAGTTGCTGCGCACGGTCCGAAACGTACGTTTTTTGCATTTTTCATAGAAATGCTTTAATTGGTAAATTGTATTTATGGGATTGCAGAAAGAAACAGGTACTTCCAAACACGAAAGGTTTCAAATTTAAAGTAAGAATTAAACACCAAGTTGAAAAAGATATTTCCACTAAGAATAATAAACTAGAAACCTTTTATGAAAAATGGCCAAAACACATTTTCCCCTTTTAATTAAGTTCCTGTGTATGCTTTTGTGTGTATGTTCGTGTGTGTTTTTGTTTTATCTTAGGTTGTACTGTAAATAATTGTCAATTTCTCTTTTATCAACATAATTAAGCATTAATACAAGCCTCATTGAGCAATTGCGCGGCTGTTTTTTGGCTGTAATGTATATAATCTGTGAAATCTTGACAATTGTAAGTATGTCTGTTATGGCGGTTGTTGAGAATATTGTAATTTTTTCTTTTTAAGTAGTTCTTTGTAAATAAAGTAAAAAATTATAATAATAATAATAATAATAATAATAATAATAATAATAATAAAAAAACTGTTTTCGCTTCTTGGCGATGATTTGAGGCCAGTACGACAATTTTGAGATCTGGTGTGCTACAAAGTAAGATTTTGCCAAAACTTGCTCCGCACAGCCCCAAACTTGCGTTTTGTGCACTTTTCATGGAAATGCACTGTTTTCGCTCTTTTCGATGATTTCAGGCCAGTACGACGATTTTGAGATCTGGAGTGCTCAAACGTGAGATTTTGCCAAAACTTGCTCCGCACGGCCCGAAACGTACGTTTTGTGCAGTTTTTATAGAAATGCACTGTTTTCGCTTTTTGGCGATGATTTGAGGTCAGTGCGACGATTTTGAAATGTGGTGTGCTGAAAAGTAAGATTTTGCCAAAACTTGCTCTGCACGGCCCCAAACTTGCGTTTTGTGCACTTTTTATGCATATCGCACTGTTTTCCAGAGTTGGCGATCATTTGAGACCAGCAGGATGATTTTCAGATCTGGTGTGCTCAAAAGTGAGATTTTTTCTAAAATGTGCTCCGCGCGGCCCCAAACGTTTCATTTTGTGCACTTTTCATATATAGAAATGCACTTTTTTCGCTTTTTGGCGATGATTTGAGGCCAGTACGACGATTTTGAGATCCGGTGTGCTTAAATGTGAGAATTTGCGAAAACGTGCTCCGCACCGCCCTAAACGAGCGTTTTACGCAGTTTTCATACAAATGCACTGCTTTCGCTTTTTGAAGACAGATTGTGAAGAAAATATAATCATTGGAGTGATTTAACTGTCCTCTTGACTCTAAGCTGGATAAGAAAGGTGGCGTTATGGTACCTAGAAAAATAGTTATAGACAATAGAAGTAAAGAACCTCAAAATAAACTGAGGCATTATAACGCACGCATTTTGGTTTCAGATAAATGCGACGTTTGACTCTGCCTCTACAGCAAACAAAGGCAACTTTGATTTCCAGCAAAACTGTAATCCACTTCAATCCTTGCAATCCTGCGCTTTATCTCTAAAAGACTACTTTTATTTTGTACTATGGAATATTTTTATCCAACCAAGTTGTATATTTTGTGCCATTTGACGATGTAAAGTGGAAATAAGCTGAGCCACAAATTGCCATTTCGGCGGAACAGTGTCATTACGAAGCATTTACGAAGAGGCATTTACGAAGAGTATTCACGAAGTGCGATGGCTAAAACCGAAAATGCCCGAAATATTGACGAAGAGGCCCCGTAAATTTTCTCCTGGGAGCCAACAATTTACTCAAAAGTTATGACATGCAAACCGTTTAGCTTTCTGTCTTACAAAACATTGACTAAGCAAATGGAATGAAGTAAAGCAGCTCAAAATAGACTGAGCCGTTATAACGTACGCATTCTGGTTTGAGATAAAAGTCACGATTGACACTGCCTCTCCAGCAAACAAAGAAAACCTTGATTTCCAGCTAAACTGTAATCAACTTCAAGCCTTGCAATCCTGCGATTTAGCAATAAACTACTTCTTTTGTTTTGTACTTTGAGTTATTTTTATCCAACCAAGTTGTATATTTTGTGCCATTTGGCGATATAACGTGGAAATAAGTTAAGCGACATTTTGTCATTTTGGCGGGACAGTGTCATTACTATGCATTTGCGAAGAGTATTCACGACGTACGACGGCTAAAACCGATAATGCCCAAAATATTGACGAAGAGGCTCCGTAATGTTTCTTTTAGGAGGCAACAAATATCTCCTAAGTTATGACAAAGAAACAATTTAGTTTTCTACGTTACAAACGTTGTCTAAGCAAATGGAACGAAGTAAAGCAGCTCAAAATAGACTGAGCCGTTATAACGCACGCATTTTCGTTTCAGATAAATGTCACGATTGACACTACCTCTCCAGCAAACAAAGGCAACTTTGATTTCCAGCAAAACTGTAATCCACTTCAATCCTTGCAATCCTGCGCTTTATCTCTAAAAGACTACATTTGTTTTGTGCTATAGGATCTTTTTATCCAAGTAAGTTATATATTTTGTGCCATTTGAAGATATAACGTATAAATAACCATAGCGACATTTTGCCATTTCGGTCGGACAATCTCATCAGTATGCATTTACGAAGACTATTCACGAATTGCGATGGCTAAAACCGAAAATTCCCGAAATATTTACGAAGAGGCTCCGTAATTTTTCTCCTAGGAGCGAACAAATTTCTCATAAGTTATAACAAACAAACAGTTGATTTTTCCATCTTACAAACATTAGCTAAGCAAATGCAACAAAGTAAAGCGGCCCAAAATAGACTGAGCCGTTAAAACGCACGCATTCTGCTTTCACATAAATGTCACGATTGACAATGCCTCTCCTGCAAACAAAGGCAACTTTGATATCAAGCTAAACTGTAATCCACTTCAATCTTTGCAATCCTACGCTTTATCTCTAAACGACTACATTTGTTTTGTACTATAGGATCTTTTTATCCAACTAAGTTGTACATTTTGTGCCATTTGTCGATATAACGTGGAAATAAGTTAAGCGACATTTTGCCACTTCGGCGGAACAGTGTCATTAGTATGCATTTACGAAGAGTATTCACGAAGTGTAATGGCTAAAACCGAAAATGCCCGAAATAAATAAATCCATAAATTAAATAATGGTTTAATATCAGCGTTTCCACAAAGGTGGCTCTTCATCTGGTATAGACTACAATAATATTGAAAATATTAAATAATACATAAAAAACAATACAATTTAATATGAAGACAAAAAAAATTTAAATTATGATTAACTAATTTAATATGTACAACTAATTAATATTGACGAAGAGGCTCCGTAATGTTTCTCCTAGGAGCCAACAAATGACTCATAAGATATGACAAACAAACAATTTATTTTTTCCATCTTACAAACATTAACTTAGCAAATACAACGAAGTAAAGCAGCTTAATATAGACAGAGCCGTTATAACGAACGCATTTTGGTTTCAGATAAATGCGACGATTGACACTGCCTCTACAGCAAACACAGGCAACTTTGATTTCCAGCAAAACTGTAATCCACTTCAATCCTTGCAATCCTGCGCCTTATCTCTAAAAAATACTTTTATTTTGTACTATGGAATATTTTTATCCAACCAAGTTGTATATTTTGTGCCATTTGGCGATGTAAAGTGGAAATAAGCTAAGCCACAAATTGCCATTTTGGCGGAACAGTGTCATTCGTATGCATTTACGAAGAGTATTTACGAAGTGCGAGGCTAAAACGGAAAATTAACGAAACATGGACGAAGAGGCTCCGTAATTTATCTCCTGGGAGCCATCAATTTACTCATAAGTTATGACATGCAAACCGTCTAGCTTTCTATCTTACAAAACATTGACTAAGCAAATGGAATGAAGTAAAGCAGCTCAAAATAGACTGAGCCGTTATAATGTACGTATTCTGGTTTGAGATAATTGTCACGATTGACACTGCCTCTCCAGCAAACAAAGAAAACCTTGATTTCCAGCTAAACTGTAATCCACTTCAATCCTTGAAATCTTGCGATTTAGCAATAAACTACTTCTTTTGTTTCGTACTTTGAGATATTTTTATTCAACCAAGTTGTATATTTTGTGCCATTTGGCGATATAACGTGGAAATAAGTTAAGCGACATTTTACCACTTCGGCGGAACAGTGTCATTAGTATGCATTTACGAAGAGTATTCACGAAGTGCGATGGCTAAAACCGAAAATGCCCGAAATATTGACGAAGAGGCTCCGTAATTTTTCTCCTAGGCGCCAACAAATGATTCAAAAGTTATGACAAACAAACAATTTTTTTTCCACCTTACAAACATTAACTTAGCAAATACAACGAAGTAAAGAAGATGAAAACAAACTGAGCTGTTATAACGCACGCATTTTGGTTTCAGATAAATGCGACGATTGACTCTGCCTCTACAGCAAACAAAGGCAACTTTGATTTCCAGCAAAACTGTAATCCACTTCAATCCTTGCAATCCTGCGCTTTATCTTTAAAAGACTACTTTTATTTTGTACTATGGAATGTTTTTATCTAACCAAGTTGTATATCTTGTGCCATTTGGCGATGTAAAGTGGAAATAAGCTAAGCCACAAATTGCCATATCGGCGGAACAGTGTCATTAGTATGCATTTACGAAGAGTATTCACGAAGTGCGATGCTAAAACCGAAAATGCCCGAAATATTGACGAAGAGGCTCCGGAATTTTTCTCCTAGGAGCCAACAAACGTCTCAGAAGTTATGACAAACAAACAATTTATTTTCCATCTTACAAACATTAGCTAAGCAAATGCAACGAAGTAAAGCGGCTCAAAATAGACAGAGCCGTTATAGCGCACGAATTTTCATTTCAGATAAATGTCACGATTGACAATGCCTCTCCTGCAAACAAAGGCAACTTTAATATCAAGCTAAACTGTAATCCACTTCAATCCTTGCAATCCTGTGCTTTATCTCTAAAAGACTACATTTGTTTTGTACTATAGGATCTTTTTATCCAACTAAGTTGTACATTTTGTGCCATTTGGCGATGTAAAGTGGAAATAAGCTAAGCCACAAATTGCCATTTTGGCGGAACAGTGTCATTAGTATGCATTTACGAAGAGTATTTACGAAGTGCGAGGCTAAAACCGAAAATTAACGAAACATGGACGAAGAGGCTCCGTAATTTATCTCCTGGGAGCCATCAATTTACTCATAAGTTATGACATGCAAACCGTCTAGCTTTCTATCTTACAAAACATTGACTAAGCAAATGGAATGAAGTAAAGCAGCTCAAAATAGACTGAGCCGTTATAACGTACGCATTCTGGTTTGAGATAAATGTCACGATTGACACTGCCTCTAGTAGTTTTAGAGTTGGGGGCACCAGATCAAAAAAATATTTTTTTGATCTGATACCAACCCAACTCTAATACTACATTCCATATGATGGTAACCAGTTTTTTTGTTTCCATTTAATGTAAACCAGTTTTTGGAAAACTATATGTTTCCATAAAATAATTAAACTATATGTTTTCATAAAATAATTAAACTATATGTTTTCATATGATAATTAAACTATATGTTTTATTTTTTATGGTTTTTGATTTTTTGGAAATCTATATGTTTTATAAAAACAGTGTGTTTATTCCATTGCGTGATTTCCTTTGTGTAACATAATTCTCGGAAACACAGGAAGTCGATGATGTCATACAATAGGGGGTTCCCCCAGGAAAATG
Organism: Cladopsammia gracilis; assembly: GCA_022457155.1. Lineage (NCBI taxonomy): Eukaryota > Metazoa > Cnidaria > Anthozoa > Scleractinia > Dendrophylliidae > Cladopsammia > Cladopsammia gracilis. Next base: position 89,862 of record JAJGOT010000943.1, read on the forward strand.
AGTCATAATATTGCGTTTCAAGGTCATGAGACAGTCATATGATTTCCCTCAACCAATCAAAAGCTTCACATTTTCACTACACAATCGTGAAACGTTTCAGTGAAAAGTTGTTAATTTGTGAAACTTTTCAGTGAAAGTCATTTGTGAAGTTTAGAGAAGATGCCTTACTCTCTGAAGCAATTGGACCAACGCTATCTCACAACTGCGGTATTTTTTAAAAATATAATCTCATATAATAGTATAGAATGAATTGTAATTTGGAAATTCATGACGAATTTAAGAATACAGGAGAGTTAACCTGTCCCTTTTGTGACCAACGATTAGCAGATGTTGTTAGAAATACGGAAGTTGTTGAATCATGTTGTGATAAAAAAGATATGTTTAATGACAATGGAATGAATGTTTGTAAAAATTGTGGTGTTGTTAATGGATATGATTTACAAGCTGCATATATTGATTTCCATGATAACAAATATAAAATGACGAGAAAGAGTGTGTATATAAGAAAATATCATATTTTAAACGTTGTCAATGATATAGCACAACAGAATCATGTACAAATTAGTAATGATAATAGACAGAAAATCCTGAGAATATTCGCTTTGGTTAATGAAGTATTATCGCAGGTTTACAATAACCGTAAACGGATGATTAGTATTAAATTTATTATCAAGCAATTATTTAGGATGCTTGAGCTTCCATACAAGAGTATTAAAGTAACGAAGTCAATGAAGACATTAAAATTCTATGAGACTTGGTGGAAACATGTTTATGAATTGATAAAGAATGATATAAACAAAATTATTAAAAGGTGACCTGTTCCGTGATTCTCAGAAAAACAGGAAGTCATACGTCATGCAAAGGGGGTTTTCCCTATGAATGAGTTATTGAACAAAGTTTGTTAGTAAAGTTTATCGTAAAAAGTAAAGTTTGTTAGTACAGTTTACTCGGAAATGAATTTTTTATCATACTGTTTATCAAATTTATCGGCAAGAGGACAAAGATCGATGATTATTTCATCTAACTGTCTCATTTCATTGATGAAAACAGTGTGGTTAAATTGATTTCCTCTTAAACAAGACCGTAAATCAACTAATACTTTTTCATATGTTGTGTATGCAAATTTAGACATTTCTATTTTCTTCGAATAATTATTAATGTCACTTACTGTTTTTAGAACTAAACCAGCTCCAGAAATAGAAGCTATTATAACAGGATTTAATGTGATACTACCAGCTACTGTACCAATAACTACTAAGCCTGTTGAAGTTACATTAATAATTAAATTCAAGCTCTTGAAATATTTGAAAGCCTTCTTATAACACCAAAAGCGTTTATGATAAAATTTATACAATGCTTTGATTTCAGATAATTTTTCTGGGCTTATGTTTGTATCAATATGATTGAAATCGAATATTTCTGTTTTATCTGTTTTAGTCATTATATTATATATTTGGATAATTATATTTTAGGATTTGAAAGAAGACAATATAATACACCACTTATTTGGCCCATTATAGGAGATCTTTTTATTTTCTTAGGCAATGAATGGCAACAATATGTGTATCCAGGCCCCTTTTCATAGTCATTGTAAAATCTTCCAAATGCATCATGAAAAATAGCATGTTTAATTAAAAATTGGTATTTGGTGTTTATAGTACAAGAACCCGGTCCTATTAATCCAATGTCTGGGTGTTTTTCTAATATTTGGTTAAATGATACTGGCTCATTCAAATAGTTTACATACAAAAATTGATATATTAAAGCCGATTTTAATATTTCATCTTTAGTATCAGGATGTAGGTTTTTTCGGGTTGTGAAAAATTTATTACAAAAATTAATTGCTTGCTCCAAATTCGGCATGTATATTTATTGATTATCTCCACAGCCATATGACCGTATGGTAAATCTAAGTTTATATCTATCGTTTGTCTTTGACTTCCAGATAAACTATAGGTTGTTATTTGAGTTAAAGAGAACCCATAGAGTATTTTTAAGGATATTGTTTTGTAGGAAAAATCTAAGAGATTATAGTGACCTATTATTTTTTTTAATTGACATCCGTTTGGAATTATTATTTTGTCACAACCGTTTAATAAAAACGTTTTACCCCCATTATTATCTGTTTTTAATTGCCCCAATATGTGATGGGTTGCATTCATGATTTTGTATGAATTCATATTCAAATCAGTTTGCATAGTCATTTTTCCACCTTCAATTACAAAAACAGTATCAAATACATCTGGGCCGACACTCGAGACATAGCCTTGAACACCATAAACGATTAGATGTGCTTTCTTTGTATTCCCATTCGATATACTTCCATGAAGGTCTATCATTATATATTCAGGTGGAGAGACTTGATACTTATGTAAATGAACAATACTTTTTGTGTATCCTTCAGTGTTGAATATCTTTGTAGTTTGCTGTCCGATATTAAGAACTGTTGAGACAACATTGACAGATGTCGAACCAATGTGAACTTTATCTGGAACGAAAAACTCAATCACCATAGTGTACTCACCTTGAGGAAGTTTGTATGCATTAAAACCTATCCGTGACCTGAACTCATCGTTATTGTCTGTCGTAAGAGTTATATCATAGGCTTTCTTATTGATTTTGTGTGGGCTTGATACAAAATTGATGATTCCATTAACAATAATATTACTCTCCGACGAGCTCTCGTCTACATCTTCCATCAGGTATCTAAAAACGTCTTTTTCTGTAGTAGAGGAAGTTATGTGTGACTTATTAACATAACTCTTATAATCGTCTGTTATTCGTGTATACAAGTTTGTATTAGAATCATTGAGTTCGGCGTTGAAGAATGAAACATTTACGGCAGCGCTATTCTCATGTGGTTTAGGTGTTGCTAAATTAGTAATTTTATAACTTTGCATATCAAGATCGCTGGAAATCGTTTTGTCTAATTTTTCGTTTAAATGTGTATCAACATATCTTTTGTTTGCGCCTTGGTCATCGACAGTTGGGTCTTTCACGTTAAAAATGGTGTGATTTTCCATATCCAAAGCCGTCTCCATTGGAAACGTCTCTTTGCGGGATAAGAATATATTTTTGACATCATTGTAAGAAACTAGATTGTTATAATGTGCTCCCAAATCATGCCATGTTTGTTGTTTTGACTGGACAATATTGTACATCTCCTTCAAATCAATATCTTTAGTCACTTCATGTGTATGTGCTGGGGCATTAGGGTGATATTTTTTCAAAGTTACCATATTCACCGCAGAAAGATCATTGTTTTCATCCGTATCCATATTTGTGATCAGTTTTCGATCCATATCAATTTCTCCAGGTAGAATTAATTTATTTCCTCGTAGATCCAAATCTGCAGTCATATGAGTTGTTCCATCTAACTTTAAATAATGTGTGTCTCCATACTCTTTGTTGACGACATCTTTAAAATTTGTAGGATCCTTGACATTAACTAATTTCTTGTTTTGCATATCATAATTACCATCATCTGTCAATTTGAACCCTACGCCGGGTAATCCACGTAAGCCATGTTGTGGGTGGTTAGTAGATTGTGACGATGGTAAAATTCCATTTGAGTAACTCATATATAATTGAGTTATATTATATTTGTTCATCAAAATTCTTAGTTATCAATTTCCGTGGCTTATCAATATATACGAAGCAATATGGTTCTTCAGTTGCTTTCTCGTATAATTCTTTTGGAATACTGTTTTCACGACAAATTAGACTCCTCTCATTAGCACTTGGGAATTCGTAAATAGAGAAATGTGAACAGTTCAATCTTATGTCTTTTGGTGTCTTATAGTAGCTTTGACTCAGATAAATCACACTGCAATTTTTATGTCTCCCTCGTATAAAATAGTCGACTAATGGTTTTTGGTTTTTTTCACATACGAAATCGTCGAATATTACTATTTTCTGACTTTCACTATCAAGATGATTTACGGGAATAATCTCATCATTACTTGCTTCAATAACATCATAACCAGCTTCATCAGTTATTGGCTGGAACATATCCATAAGATTCTTATACTTGGACTGCTCTAAGTTTTTAGCATATAGGTATATTTTATCAAAGTACAGTAGATTGCATATCATATGTATTAGTGTGTTTGTTTTACCAGAACCACTAGGTCCGCAAACCAGCATCCGAAAACATTGATTTGGCATGAATTCATATAACTGTTTAAAGTTTGAGACAACATCGTCTTTAACGTCATAATTTGGTATTTTCATTTATATTATATGGGTATATTATTTCAATATAACATGGTGTATAACACGGTGTATAACACGGTGTATAACACAGTGTATAACACTGTGTTAAACGTTATTTTTTATATATGATTTTCATTTTTATGTAATGTAATAATATAACAATAAATGAGTTTACTTAAGTGGAAAGAACTCGCAAAGAGGAAATCTGAATTAGGGGATAAGATCAATTATGTTCATGATACAATTACAAAACATGATATTAGTCAGCAGACCAGTCAGGAGTCATTGGCGAAGGTATTTAAACCAGTGACTAGTAAATTAGATGATGTTATTGACAGTAATTTAGATTTAAGGATGCCTCAGAGAAAAAAACGACCACCTAAGAAAGGTGAGTCTGGTATTGACTATATGCCTGAAGTTGATCCATATGAAGAAATGGATGTAGAAGGTCTGATTGATTTTGGTGATTATGTACCACCACAACAAGATAAACAACTGGTACCAAAACCTCCAACATATGAAGAATCTTTACAAGATCTTGTTGAAGGAAAGAAGCAGATTTATGTTGATCCTCAGTACCTGCCTCCGGAACCTGAGGATTTACCACCAGAATATGATGACGACGAAGAGATCGATTATTCATTAGATGATGAAGATGTGAGTAATGCGATTTTGGATGATGTTGGTATTGTGAATTATGAAAATGCGGATAAGATATTGAATCAATCAATAATGACACCCCAAAAGACTAAGAAATATCTTAATAAGATTATAAAGGATGCTAAAATAAAAAGGAGTCAATTAAATGGCTATAAAGCATATGTTACAAAACAATACAATAAGGGGGAGATATCATCAGGTGAAAGGCAAATGCGAAACAAAAGAATAGACAACGCAAGAGTTACTTTAAATGAATACATAAAACATTATAATACTAAATTGGAAACAATAAAAGGTTCTGGAATCCAGAGTCGGGGAAAAAAACAGAGAGGTGGCAATATTATGTTTTATAATGATGTAAAGCAGCTTGTTAAAAAATTGGAATTGATTATTGGTGAAAGATTGGCAGGGAATACCAGCATTGAGATGCGAAATATGGGAGTAACTATATTGGACACATTATTGAAAATGTCGACAATCAATAGACCGCAATATAATAAATTGTTTAGTCAATATTTCAAAATATAATTAATATAACTTTATTATATAAATGGCACGAGAGATAGTATTATCATCTTATAGTGTAAAAAATCAAGGGAATAATAAACCTGAGGATTTTACAACAAAATTTACTAGACCTATAATTTTGGATAGTAATATGCAATATGTTATTGGTCTTAACAGAATTATCAATATGAGTTTTACATGGTTTAATGTTAATGCTGGATACAACAATCAATTAATCAAATATAGCTCTGATAGTGGTTCAACATTTAACAACATCACCTTTCCAGCCGGAGTATGGAATTATACAGACTTCAATACATATATTAAAGATATAACAAAAACTGGTGATACGTATCCTATCACTCTTGAATTCGATAATACAACATTTAGGGTCACGGTTACATTAGCTCAGAGTTATCGGCTTGATTTGACAGCAAGTAATTTTAATGACCTAATCGGGTTTGATAAGAAAGTATTAACAGGTGGGACAAACATTGGACCAAGGGTTCCAAATCTATCTCAAGATACAGATGTTCTTAATGTTCATTGTGATCTGATTAATGCTAGCCTGGTGGATGGTCAAGATACCGACATCATTTATTCATTTTCAACCAGTGTTCTCCAACCTAGTTATTCATTCACCTTAGAACCCCGGAGAGTCACCTACAATCCTGTGAATAAGAATACGATTTCTAGTATAAGGATTTATATCACCGATGGAAAAAGAAGATTAGTTAACCTGAATGGAGCAGATACATCTTTCTCACTAATTCTGAAAAGTTTAGAATAATATAACATAATAGTATAAGTGAAACCATATGAATTCAAAAGATTTTACCATCCAAAACTGGGTAAATTTGTATATCAACACAAAGGGTCTGGGTTTATCGTTGATAATATTTTCAAACCATTAAAGAGTGTGGCATCAGCTGTTTTTAAGAAATTTGCTAAGCCAATAGCAAAGAAAGCACTAGAATCGGGGATATCGCATGCAGGTAAGCGATTGGGTGAGGCAGTATCACAGAAGTCAGGAGACCTAATAATGAAAAGATTAGCTAATTTGAGAAAAGGAGCTACAAAACAAACAGCAAATGTTTCATCCTCACCCATTAAACAGCAACAGCAAGATGAAAGTACTGATATGATACTCAATAGATTGATATCTGGATCTGGTGTTAAAAGAAGGCGTAGAGTAAGAGTAGTATAGAATCAATAAAATGATTGAAAACATCTATATATTACAAAATTATGGTATATAATTGTAAAATTATCTAACATAATAATATAATGTCGTTTAGAACAAGTGAATATCTGCAAAGATATGAGTTGGTACGATTCCAACTTGATGATGTAATCAGAGCCCCAGCTAACAATCAACACCAAGTGAAAAATGGGTATAAATTCACGATCAATGATCGATCGAGTTTCTACGATTGGTACAATGCTTATTTCGAGGTGCAGTTCCAGGTACAAAAATTGGCCGATGGTACAGCCTATGCTGATGATAGGGTGACAGTTATTAATGGAGCCCATAGTTTGATTAGTCACATCATGATAAAAAGTGCTGGGAAAATTGTGTATGATACTGATAATCTCCATAAAGTGACTTATACAAAGAACCTGCTTGAATATAGTGACGATTTTGCTCGTAGTGTTGCTAAAAACTCTTTATGGTATTTGAACACAGATAACACTACAGCTAATACCAATACAGGGTTTGAGTCAAGACGTCTTTTAACGACAGGTAACCATGATGTCAATGTAGTCATACCTCTTAATCGTTACAGTTTCTTCGAAGAGCTAGAGGGTCGAATGTTAGTCCCAATGCAACTTCAGTTTAATATACAGTTACAGAATGACAATGAATTAATATTTAAGGCAGGTGCAGTAGATGACGGACGAGTTGTTATTGATAGATTACTACTTTGGGTACCAAAATTGACACCAAAAGACAGTCTCTACGATAAGTTTGTTAGTTCTTTTTTGAAAGATGATAAATGGACATATCTGAGAGAAATGTATGAGGTGTCCGCACCAACACATAGCAGTGGATTCTTCCAGATATCATCCAGTATTGATAATGTTAAGGCTATATTTGTATATCTACAAAGAGCTAAAACAAACAATGCAGAGGCGAATCCGTACCTGTTTGACACTTTTAAAGTAAATTCAGGTGATAATGCTTGCAGTCTTACAACATGCAGATTGGAATACGGCAATGGAGTATTTTACCCAGAGACTGAATACGATTCAGAATCAAAAGTAAGGATCTTCAATGATTTAATGTCCTATGGTATGAGAAAGAATGATTACAACAGCGGTACACAGCTTAACCTATCGAATTACAATGGTCTCTACCCACTAATCTATTTCGATCTATCATATCAAACAAAGAAAGTAACAAGAGACCCAAAGCAGTTGATCTTCAGGTATAAACTGAACGCCGATAGTGCTGGAAATAGTCCTTTCAGCATACATGCTATAGTCCTATATGAAGAGACAGTTGTCATTGACAAAGTGGGAAATGAATTGGTTATAGTGTAAAAAGTAATAAATTACTAATCAAATAATATCATTATTTCATATATGTTTTATAACCAGAAAATTATATAACATATATTATATACAACAAATGACTCAACTTTATGAGATTAATGTGAAATTGTCTGACAATCAAAAGAAAAATCTTAGCAATGCTTTCCATAAAAGGGAAACGATCGTTCTCAGGCTTTCAAACGACTCTCTTCGTGGTAATGATACTCTACATGTCCCCGCAATGGTGAAAAAAAGGTTGGAGAAAAATCGACTATTGAATAAGGGTATGGACATTAAGCTTGTGAAAACAAATATTAGAAAACAAGTCGGTGGAAGTTTGTTAACTACCATTCTAACCCTCGGACGTGCAGCTTTACCTACTATTGGTAAAACCCTTGGTCTATCAGCTCTAGCCGGCTTGGCTTCTGAAGGTGCTTCTCAAGTGGTTAAAGCGATATCAGGAAAAGGCATACAGTCTGGTGGTTTTCTCATACCACAAGAAAAAATCAATAAGCTAATAGAATATAAGCATCTTTTATCGACGAAACAAAAACAGGATATATTGAATGCCCTTCAATCAGGTTCGGGTGTTCATATCACACCAACAAAAACACAATCAGGAGGATTTTTAGGCACTCTGTTGGCAAGCATTGGTGTTCCATTACTCCTAAATGCTCTAACTGGTAAAACTGGTAGCGGTGCTCCACGAATGGGAACTAGTAAGAAAAAGGGTATGGGCGCACCAAGAATTGGTGTATATAGACCACCACCGCCATTTTATGGGAGTTGGCCCGATAATACGATAGGTATGGGGGTAAAAAAAAAAGCTCCAAAGAAAAAGACAACAAAAAGAGGCGAAGGCTTGCTATTAGGGAAAAACAGCCCATTCAATGGCATCCCACTACTAGGGGCAATACTGTAAAACCGAAATTCCACAAAGACATCCCGTTAAGTAATCATGATCTAATAAAATGGTGCAGATATTTAAACATTCCAATCAGTGATGTTCTGTCAAGGGATGAAAGAGTTCCACATAATCATAGCCAAGCATTATTTATTTACAATCTGGAACCTAGTTATATGGCAGGATCTCATTGGGTTACAACTTATGTAAAAGACAACGTGATAAATTATTTTGACAGTTTTGGTATGCCTCCATTTCAAGAGATCGTAAATCATGCAAAAAGAAAGAATTTAACTCTGTTACATCAAAATAATCAAATTCAAAACATAAAAACGTCTACATGTGGCTACTTCTGTTTATACTTTCTGAACGAAATGAATAAGGGGAATTCATATTATAATTTATTGCAAGTATTTGACATATATGATACAATGAAAAATGAGAGATTCCTCGAACATTATTTCAGAAATATCTAACTTATATATATAATGGTAAAATCATATTGTGTTAGACAGAAGAAAGTCACTGAATGTGTTCCAGGAAGCGAACGATATGTGAAAACTAAAAATGGTCGAACTATGTTGAAATGCACTTGTGCTGAATGTGGTATAACAAAGACTAAATTTGTTAAAAAAAAGGGAAACTAAAAGGCCCGTCTGAAGGGGCGGGCTTATTTGATATAGCAAATTCCCACAGTCTTGGTGAAATTGCAGCTAAAAGCGCTTTAAAAGGTTTGTATAATTTAGGTAGAATCGGAGCATCAAAGGCAATTAAATCTGGTTATGCTAAACAAAAAATAAAAGGAATGGCTGATAAATATTTGAATCAAGCCTTAGATAGTTTAACTTCAGATATTAGTAAGAAACTAGATCCATTGCATAAAGGTAGTGGGATTGATATTCATAAGGCCATTGGGAAGCTTCCGAAACCAAAAGGTGGTTGGACATTACCCGGTCATAAATATACTGGTCCATATAATGATTTAGAGAGTCAAGTGAAATATGACCCAACAACTGGCCAAATATTAGAAATATATGACCAACCTACAGGAAGAACGGATGCCATTGCCATGCAGCACGATGTTGATTATAGTGTTTGTAAAGACGACAGAAAGTGCAAGAATAGAGCAGACAGAAAAATGGTCAAAGCTTTAGATGACGTACCATATGATGAGAGACAATGGGGTCATTGGTTGGCTAGAAACACGATTGATATAAAACAAAAATTAGGCCTTGGTATTAGTGTTAAACAAAAAAGGAAGCCAAAAAACGGAAAGCGGCGTTGAGTAAAAATGATTGGGCTCAACAATTAGCCGATGAATTACATAAGCCAATCAAACGAAAATTCAGAACTAGAAAAGTTATTGTCAATGGAATAGATGATATTTGGAGCGCTGATCTTGTAGAAATGCAGAAGTTTTCAAAATGGAATAAAGGTTATAGATATTTGTTAAACATCATTGATGTGTTTTCTAAATTTGCTTGGAGCATTCCTATTAAAAACAAAACAGGTGATACAATCACTGAATCATTTAATGATGTTATTAAAAAATCAAAACGGAAACCGAAATTTATTTGGGTAGACCAAGGATCTGAATTCTATAATAAAACTTTCAAAGACTGGTTAAAGAAAAATAATATTGAGATGTATTCTACTTTCAATGAGGGTAAAGCTGTTGTTATTGAGAGATTTAACAGAACATTAAAATCTAAAATGTGGAAACAATTTACAGCTCAAAATACAACACAATATTTAGAAATGTTACCAAAACTATTAAATGAATACAACAGTACAAAGCATTCAAGTATTAAAATGAAACCTATTGAAGCATCTATGAAAAAGAATGAAGGTTTAGTATATTTCAATTTATACGGTGATATGCAAACATCAAAACAGAAGCCGAAATTCAAAATAGGCGATAAGGTTAGGATAAGCAAATACAAAAGACCAGTTTTTGATAAGGGTTATACAAGCAATTTTAGTGAAGAAATATTTATTGTTGATAAAATTCAAAACACAACACCAGTCACTTACAAACTAAAGGATCTCAATGATGAAGAGATACAAGGGAGTTTCTATCAACAGGAGTTATTGAAAGCTAAACAAGATGTTTTTCGTATAGATAAGGTTATCAAAAGAGACTATAAGAAAAAACAAGCTTTGGTATCATGGTCTGGTTATCCAAAAGAATTTAATTCATGGATACCGTTAAAAGATGTCAAAAATATATAATGTTTATATATATCATGAGTGGCATTGAGAAATATATCAAAAAAATTAATTTTCAAATTCAGGAATGTGAAGATGAAATAGACAATCTTCATGATAAAAGATATGATAATGAGCGTAGATTGGATCTGTTACAATATAAAAAGAAATTATTGAAACTTTATCATAAAAAAATACATGAAATTGATGAAGATATAACATTGAAACAGTTATTGAATATTATCTGCAATGAGATAGAAAACAATAGATATGATGATGAATGTAATGTGTTGAAACAAACCAAAGTTGATAATATAGCTGAATTGAAAACTGAAATATGGGTATAAATTAAAAATACTATAAATTATTTAAACGCACTAAAATGACTTAAAAAAATAATCATACTATATAGTAATGGAAAAACAATCAAGGGGAAGACCTAAAAAGTATACAACTGATGAAGAAAAACGTATTATGGGACGTGTTTATTGTAAGAAGTATAATAACAACCCAGAGAATAAATATCATTGTATTGAATGCAATAAATATTTCCATCCTGCAAGTAAATATAAACACAATAAAACTAGAATTCATCAATTGAATTCACAAAAATACAACAACGAATAACACAAGAATATCATAAAAAGATAATCATATGACCAATCATATATGATTATCTCAAATTATTTCCAAAATGATTCCAAAAATAAACGCACTATGAAAATGACTTAAAGAAATATTATATATAGTTATATATATATAGAATGAATTTTGAAAAATCCCAACTTATGAAACTTAAGAAGTCAGAACTAATTAAACTGTTAATGAAACAGAATGCTAAACCAGCTCCTAAAATTATAATAGGGGATGACGAAAAACAACGTAGGAGACCAGTGCCTACACCAAGACAAACAGTAAAAGAATTGGTTGACTATTTTGAGAGGAAAAGATTACCACCCCCACCTTCTGAATGGTTAGAAGAAATAGAACAATTAAAAAAGACACCAATTCCTACACCAAGGACTAAAAAAACAGTTAAACCTGTTCCAGCTCTAAGGACTAAGATAGAGCAAACAGACAAAGCTCTAAAAGGTTATACTAAATCCTTCGAAATTACATTAAAGAATAATAAAGACCCTTTAACACAATTACAACAAACAAGAAAAGGTATTGAAAACCATTTTAAAACCCTACTAAGTGATACAAAAGGAATTAAATTTGTTGAAACACTTAAGGTCACATTTGAGAAACTAGCTGGTGATGAAATAGTGTCTAAGACTGCATATTTTAACAGTGTGGCTCAGACGATTATTAACCACATAGAAATCGCTGAAGCGTTACAATTGTCTAAACAACAGATATTAAATAGTGTAGCTCAATGGATTTCTGAGGGTTCTGGATGGACAATTAGATCTATTGACAACCACTATATTAATATTGTTAAATACGAACCATTAAAGGGATCATCTTACATTCAATTACCTTCAGAACTAAGAAATAGTGCTAAGGGATTGATAAACATGAAAAATAAAGACAATGAATGCTTTAGATGGTGTCACATTAGACATTTGAATCCTCAAGACAAATACCCACAGAGAATTAAAAAAGTTGACAAGCAATTCATTGAAAATTTAGATTATTCGGGGATTGAATTCCCAGTCACCACCAAACAGTGCAACAAGATTGAAAAACAAAATAATATCAACATAAAAGTTTTCGGTTATGAAGATAAACAACCATATCCAATTTATGTCTCAAAAGAAAAATATGCAGACCGTATGAATCTGCTTCTTATAACAGAAAATGAAAACAAGCACTATGTCTTGATTAAAGATTTTAACAAGTTAATGTACAATCAGACAAAACACAAAGAAAGAAAACATTTCTGCATGTATTGTCTTCAATGCTTCAGCTCTGAAAGAGTATTAACTGATCATAAAGAAAACTGTATACAAGTGAATGGCACACAAGCGATAAAAATGCCTGAGAAGGATAATAATATACTAAGATTCAACAACTTTCATAAACAACTACCAGTACCATTCGTCATTTATGCAGATTTTGAGGCTATTACTGAAAAAATACATGGTTGTCAACCCAATAATGATAAATCATACACAGAGGCTTATCAGAAGCATACAGACTGTGGTTATGGATATAAGGTCGTTTGTTGTTATGATGATAAACATACCAAACCAATACAAATTTACAGAGGTGAAAAGGCTGTGTACAAATTCATTGAAAAAATGATAAAAGAAGTTAAATATTGTAAAACTATTATGAAAAAGGAATTTAACAAACCATTAAAAATGACAAAAGATGATGAAGAGGAATTTCAAAAAGCCAAAGAATGTCATATTTGTAATAAAAAATATACTGATAAGGACATTCGAGTCCGAGACCATTGTCACATCACTGGTAAATACAGAGGCTCTGCTCATCAAGAATGTAATCTGAAACTCAGAGTAAATCCAGCAGAGATAAAAATTCCTGTTATATTCCATAATTTGAGAGGTTATGACAGCCATTTTATAATGCAAGAGATTGGAGCTATTGTTAAGAAACATACATACAAAAATAAGAAAGGAGAGGAGTTACAGATGAATATTAATGCCATACCTAACAACATGGAAAAGTATATGGCCTTTATGCTGGGCAATCATCTAACCTTCATTGATAGTTTCCAATTTATGAGCTCTAGCTTGGAAAAACTAGTGAGTAATCTACCAAGAGAATCATTAAAATATACCTCTCAAAAATTTAAAGGTAAACAGCTTGATTTAATGGCTCGAAAAGGAGTATATCCTTATGACTACATGGACAGTTTTGATAAATTCAATGAAAAACTACCAACAAAAGAAGACTTTTTTAGTATCATGAATAATGAGCATATAAGCAATAAAGATTATCAACATGCTCAGACTGTATGGGAAACATTCATGCTTAAAAGAATGGGTGAGTATCATGACTTGTATTTAAAATCTGATATCCTTCTATTAGCTGATGTGTTTGAAAACTTTAGGAAAACATGCTTAGAATACTATAAACTTGATCCATGTCATTATTTCACATCTCCTGGTTTGTCATGGGATGCTATGCTAAAAATGACTAACATTAAATTAGAGCTTATGGTTGATATTGATATGTTTCAATTCATTGAAAAGGGTATGCGTGGTGGTATATCGTATATAGCCAATCGATACGGTAAAGCTAACAATAAATATATGAAATCATACGATGAGAAGACACCCTCAAAGTATATCATGTATCTAGACGCTAATAATTTATATGGTTGGGCTATGTCACAATACCTACCAACTGGTGGTTTTAGATGGATGACAGATAAACAGATTAACAACATAGATTTAGCTAAATACAATGAAAACAGCGAAAAAGGTTTAATATTAGAAGTTGATTTAGAATACCCCAAAGAGTTGCATGACCTTCATAACGACTACCCACTAGGACCGGAAAAGGTTAAAGTAACTAAAGACATGCTATCAGATTATGCTAAAAACATTGCGAAAAAATATAATATATCAACAGGTCTTGTACAAAAACTGATACCAACATTGAGCAACAAAGAAAAATACGTTCTACATTATAGAAACCTTCAATTATATACAGATCTTGGATTAAAAGTCATTAAAGTTCATCGAGTATTAGAATTTAATCAGTCACCTTGGCTTAAACAATACATTGACTTCAATACACAGAAGAGAACAAATGCAAAAAATGCTTTTGAGAAAGACTTCTTCAAGCTTATGAACAACAGTGTATTTGGAAAAACGATGGAAAATATTAGAAAGCGAGTAGATGTCAGATTAGTAACTGATGAAAAGAAACTATTAAAAATGGCTGCTAAACCAACATATGTCAGCAGTAAGATATTCAATGTAAATCTAGTAGCTGTGCATAAGATTAAAGAAACACTTACCCTAAACAGGCCGGCTTATGTGGGTATGTGCATTCTAGATCTTAGTAAGACATTAATGTATGATTTTCATTATAACTACATAAAAAAGAAGTATGGAGACAAAGCTAAGTTATTATTCACTGATACAGACTCTCTGACTTATGAAATTGAAACTGAAGATGTATATAAAAACTTTTGGAATGATAAAGACAAATTTGATAACAGCGACTACCCTGAAAGCTCACAATATTTTGAAAAGACAAATAAAAAAGTAATCGGTAAATTCAAAGATGAAGCCGCAGGAGTTCATATATGTGAATTCGTTGGATTAAGATCAAAAATGTATAGCTACATAAAGGACAATGATAACGGTGGGAAGACTGCTAAAGGAATAAAAAAGAATGTCGTAAAAAATGACATCAAACATGAAAATTATAAAGAGGTTCTGTTTAATAACAAGCAAATGTATCATACAATGAAAACAATCCGAAGCAATAACCATCAACTTGGAAGCTATGAGCTTAATAAAGTGTCATTATCTTGCTTCGACGACAAACGATATATACTAGAAGACGGAGTCAACAGTTATGCATACGGGCACTATGCCATCAAAAATTAAACTCATCATTCTTTACCTTATTACATATTGGTATTCGTTAATTGAAGAAGATATTTTTATTCTTCAATTAATCCTTTATGTATTTCATTATTACAAGCCATTTATATTATTATATAACATAATATTTTTATGCTACTACATATTACGTCACGACACCACAGTCTTGGTCTACTTACAAATGTCACGAAATAGTAAACATAGTAGAGTCCCATTTCAATGTCCAATCGAATCCTGTGATCGTAATGGGTATGGTGTTGCTTTACTTAAAAGCGACCTCCTCCTCTTGAGTTTAAATGTTTGTTTCTGTACTGTTTTCTTGGTATTTATGTCAGTCTTGCGCTGAATCTCACTCGCCAACAAACGTCGAGACTGTTCATTTCTAACGGCCACTCGACACTGACGAATGGTTTCCTCAATAATCTCCAACTCTGTATCACATTCCTCCAAGTTTCGAGCATCAAGAGTATTGAAAAAATCTTGAAGGTTCATCTGAATTGTGGTTTTTAAATGTTGCATTGTGTACTCCTTGGCATCGTTTATGTTATTGCAAATATTCTGATAGCGCTGGTCCAATTGCTTCAGAGAGTAAGGCATCTTCTCTAAACTTCACAAATGACTTTCACTCAAAAGTTTCACAAATTAATAACTTTTCACTGAAACATTTCACGATTGTGTAGTGAAAATGTGAAGCTTTTGACTGGTTGAAAAAATCATACGACCGTCTCGTGATCTAAAACAATAGGCTATACGTGATGACTCATTTCCTGTTCACAAGCGGAAAATTCTTAGACAATGAGATCATCGACTTCCCATGTTTCCGAGAAAGTCACGCAATGTGACCATCCGTGTCGTAATGACTCATTTTCCTGGGGGAACCCCCTATTGTATGACATCATCGACTTCCTGTGTTTCCGAGAATTATGTTACACAAAGGAAATCACGCAATGGAATAAACACACTTTGTTTTTATAAAACATATAGATTTCCAAAAAATTGAAAACCATAAAAAATAAAACATATAGTTTAATTATCATATGAAAACATATAGTTTAATTATTTTATGAAAACATCTAGTTTAATTATTTTATGGAAACATATAGTTTTCCAAAAACTGGTTTACATTAAATGGAAACAAAAAAACTGGTTACCATCATATGGAAAGTAGTATTAGAGTTGGGTTGGTATCAGATCAAAAAAATATTTTTTTGATCTGGTGCCCCCAACTCTAAAACTACCGCCTCTCCAGCAAACAAAGAAAACCTTGATTTCCAGCTAAACTGTAATCCACTTCAATCCTTGCAATCTTGCGATTTAGCAATAAACTACTTCTTTTGTTTCGTACTTTGAGATATTTTTATTCAACCAAGTTGTATATTTTGTGCCATTTGGCGATATAACGTGGAAATAAGTTAAGCGACATTTTGCCACTTCGGTGGAACAGTGTCATTAGTATGCATTTACGAAGAGTATTCACGAAGTGCGATGGCTAAAACCGAAAATGCCCGAAATATTGACGAAGAGGCTCCGTAATTGTTCTCCTAGGAGCCAACAAATGATTCAAAAGTTATGACAAACAAACAATTTTTTCCACCTTACAAACATTAACTTAGGAAATACAACGAAGTAAAGAAGCTCAAAATAAACTGAGCCGTTATAACGCACGCATTTTGGTTTCAGATAAATGCGACGATTGACTCTGCCTCTACAGCAAACAAAGGCAACTTTGATTTCCAGCAAAACTGTAATCCACTTCAATCCTTGCAATCCTGCGCTTTATCTTTAAAAGACTACTTTTATTTTGTAGTATGGAATGTTTTTATCCAACCAAGTTGTATATCTTGTGTCATTTGGCGATGTAAAGTGGAAATAAGCTAAGCCACAAATTGCCATTTCGGCGGAACAGTGTCATTAGTATGCATTTACGAAGAGTATTCACGAAGTGCGATGGTAAAACCGAAAATGCCCGAAATATTGACGAAGAGGCTCCGGAATTTTTCTCCTAGGAGCCAACAAACGTCTCAGAAGTTATGACAAACAAACAATTTATTTTTCCATCTTACAAACATTAGCTAAGCAAATGCAACGAAGTAAAGCGGCTCAAAATAGACTGAGCCGTTATAGCGCACGAATTTTCATTTCAGATAAATGTCACGATTGACAATGCCTCTCCTACAAACAAAGGCAACTTTGATATCAAGCTAAACTGTAATCCACTTCAATCCTTGCAATCCTGTGCTTTATCTCTAAAAGACTACTTTTGTTTTGTACTATAGGATCTTTTTATCCAACTAAGTGGTATATTTTGTGCCATTTGGCGATATAAGGTGGAAATAAGTTAAGCGACATTTTGCCATTTCGGCGGAACAGTGTCATTAGTATGCATTTACGAAAAGTAAATAAAGTAAGTAAAAGTGCGATGTTTAAAACCGAAAATGCCCGAAATATTGACGAAGAGGCTCCGTAATTGTTCTCCTAGGAGCCAACAAATGACTCATAAGTTATGACAAAGAAACAATTGATTTTTCCATCTTACAAACATTAGCTAAGCAAATGCAACAAAGTAAAGCGGCCCAAAATAGACTGAGCCGTTAAAACGCACGCATTTTGCTTTCAGATAAATGTCACGATTGACAATGCCTCTCCTGCAAACAAAGGCAACTTTGATATCAAGCTAAACTCTAATCCTTTTCAATCTTTGCAATCCTACGCTTTATCTCTAAAAGACTACATTTGTTTTGTACTATAGGATCTTTTCATCCAACTAAGTTGTACATTTTGTGCCTTTTGTCGATATAACGTGGAAATAAGTTACGCGACATTTTGCCAATTCGGCGGAACAGTGTCATTAGTATGCATTTACGAAGAGTATTCACGAAGTGCGATGGCTATAATCGAAAATGCCCGAAATAAATAAATCAATAAATAAAATAATGGTTTAATATCAGCGTTTCCACAAAGGTGGCTCTTCATCCGGTATAAACTACAATAATATTGAAAAAATTAAATAATACATAAAAAACAATACAATTTAATATGAAGACAAAAGAGATTTAAATTATGTTTAACTAATTTAATATGTACAACTAATTAATGTTGACGAAGAGACTCCGTAATGTTTCTCCTAGGAGCCAACAAATGACTCATAAGTTATGACAAACAAACAATTTATTTTTTCCATCTTACAAACATTAACTTAGCAAATGCAACGAAGTAAAGCAGCTTAATATAGACAGAGCCGTTATAACAAACGCATTTTGGTTTCAGATAAATGCGACGATTGACACTGCCTCTACAGCAAACAAAGGCAACTTTGATTTCCAGCAGAACTGTAATCCACTTCAATCCTTGCAATCCTGCGCTTTATCTCTAAAAGAATACTTTTATTTTGTACTATGGAATATTTTTATCCAACCAAGTTGTATATTTTGTGCCATTTGGCGATGTAAAGTGGAAATAAGCTAAGCCACAAATTGCCATTTCGGCGAGACATTGTCATCAATATGTATTTACGAAGAGTATTCGCGAAGTGCGAGGCTAAAACCGAAAATTAACGAAACATGGACGAAGAGGCTCCGTAATTTTTCTACTGGGAGCCAACAATTTACTCATAGGTTATGACATGCAAACCGTTTAGCTTTCTATCTTACAAAACATTGATTAAGCAAATGGAATGAAGTAAAGCAGCTCAAAATAGACTGAGCCGTTATAACGCACGCATTCTGGTTTCAGATAAATTTCACGATTGACACTGCCTCTCCAGCAAACAAAGAAAACCTTGAGTTCCAGCTAAACTGTAATCCACTTCAATCCTTGCAAACCAGTGCTTTATCTCTAAAAGACTACACTTGTTTTGTACTATAGGATATTTTTATTCAACCAAGTTGTACATTTTGTGCCATTTGTCGATATAACGTGGAAATAAGTTAAGCGACATTTTGCCACTTCGGCGGAACAGTGTCATTAGTATGCATTTACGAAGAGTATTCACGAAGTGCGACGGCTAAAACCGAAAATTCCCGAAATATTGACGAAGAGGCTCCGTAATTTTTCTCCTAGGAGCGAACAAATTTCTAATAAGTTATAACAAACAAACAATTGATTTTTCCATGTTACAAACATTAGCTAAGCAAATGCAACAAAGTAAAGCGGCCCAAAATAAACTGAGCCGTTAAAACGCACGCTTTTTTATTTTAGATAAATGTCACGATTGACACTGCCTCTCCAGCAAACAAAGGCAACTTTCATTTCAAGCTAAACTGTGATCCTCTTGAATACTTGCAATCCTGCGATTTAGGAATAAACTACTTCTTTTGTTTTGTACTTTGAGATATTTTTATCCAACCAAGTTGTATATCTTGTGCCATTTGGCGATGTAAAGTGGAAATAAGGTAAGCCACAAATTGCCATTTCGGCGGGACAGTGTCATTACTATGCATTTACGAAGAGTATTCACGAGGTGCGAAGGCTAAAACCGATAATGCCCGAAATATTGATATCAAGCTTAACTGTAATCCACTTCAATCCTTGCAATCCTGCGCTTTATTTTTAATAGACTACATTTGTTTTTTACTATAAGATATTTTTACTGAGTTAATTAAACGATCGTCCATTTCATAATTACATTTAAAACGCAAAAGACCACCAACATTACGTAGGAGATGAAACAAGTAGAATTTCCGCGTACTTTCGTTATCGCTGAAAATACGTTTTAGCCAAGCTTATACAGCTTTGACCAAGCTTTTAATATTATTCATTTTAATGCCACCGTCTTCATAACTGTTTATTGAAGAGAGCCTTGTTACTTTATCCTTTCCATTCCATAAAAAGGAGAAACTCAAACTGTCTACTTGCTTGATGATTTTACTTGGAGGTGAAAGAACCGAAGATATAAAAACTAGTTTTGGAAGAAGTAATGATTTGATTATTGTTACTTTATCATAAATGGACAGTCCTCTAGATGACCATATATTTGTGAGCTGCTTTATGCTGTCAACCTTCTCTTGAAAGTTTTTTTTCGTAAAATAATGATAGGTCATATGTAAAAAAAGTTCCTAAAGCTTTAATGGGTTCACTTGGCCATTTAATACCGAACAGTTTTTCGTCTTTTTTTAAGCGAACAAATCCACATTCCTTCTGTTTTAGAACTATTTATCTCCAACCCACTTAAGTTCTTAAAATCTTCTAGTTCTTCACATACCGTTTTTGCAGAATTTTCATCAGACAGGGTTGCTGTGGTATTGTCTGCCTATTGCAATAGCTTGGCTTCATAATTTCTTATTTTAATTCCTTTGATATCAACATTTTGACGAATGGAGATTGCCAAGCTTTCAACAGCTAAGATAAGCTTTTTTTAAGTCAATGAAAATCAAGACACCTGGAATATTCTTACTGTCTGTAAACTCCATTATATCGAAAATTGATCGAATAGTCTCACCAATATAGCGATCTTCAACATAACCTGTTTGATTATGATGTATGATATTCGGTAAAACTTTCTTTAATCTTAAAGCAATCACTTTTGAAATTATTTTTGCATCCACGTTAATAAGAGAGATTGGCCTCCAATTTTCAACGAGAGTTCGATATTTATGTTGCTTTTCTATAAGAGTTATAATTGCTTTTCTTTGAGAGCTAGACATTTCGCCGTGGTTGAAACACTTCCTCGCACATTCCATAAATGGATCATAAATTAATTCTCAGCAACTTCTGTAAAATTCTATTAGTATTCCATCATTACCAGGAGATTTGTTACTCTCAAAACTGTTAAGAATGGCTGTAATTTCTTCAACAAATATTTCTCCTTCACAAGATTGTTTCTGTTCTTCTGATAATATTGGTATATTCAAATTATTATAAAATTCGTTTCCATTTTCTTTATCCTCATCTGTTACGTTTGATTGGTAAAAGCTATGGTAAAACCGTTTTTATTCGTTCAGTATTCCAAAAGGATCAGATGTAATGGCACCACTTATTTATAGTTTTCTTATATGTTTTTCGACGTGATTACCCTTCTCTAAATTTAGAAAGTATTTTGTACTTCTCTCGCCATGCTCGTGCCATCGTGCCCTTGCGCGAATAATTACACACCCCTTGGTTTTTCCTCATAATAACTTTCTAGAGTTTCTTTTGCTTCATTTAGAGTATTTAGGTTAGAGTCGGAAGGGTCCTGTTCGAATTTTTTAGTTGCTTCCTCGTATACTTGTTGTAATTTTTTTCCATTGCAGATCTTTCTTTGGCTTTCCTTTTCGAGAACAAAACACCATGGTTCCGAATATTATACTTAATCCAATCGCAGATGCACCTTTTGTCTGATAAATTCTCGCTTCCTGTTGTTTTCCAAAGTGGAATATTTTGTTTTAATTCTTCCAGATAATTCGGATCTTCAAGAAGAGAGACGTTCATTTTCCAGAAGCCGGGCCCCTTTAAGTTTTGATTGGAGTCGGTTCAATTCAGCTCAATTGCTGCATGATCAGTTTTTATAGCTGGAATGTTCGGTTGTATTTACAACATCCTGTAAGTTGTTTGATATCAGCCAGTAATCTAAACGACAGAAAATTGGTGGAGATTTTTGGCTCCAAGTGTAACTTCTAGATTGCGGATTTTTAATTCTCCAAACGTCAACAAGGCCCAATTCATTTTGGAAACATTCAATATTGTCTATAACCATTTTTCTAGGTACCATAACGCCACCTTTCTTATCCAGCTTAGAGTCAAGAGGACAGTTAAAATCACCTCCAATGATTATATTTCTTCACAATCTAAGTCTTCAAAAAGCGAAAAAAAAATGACCTCAAATCATCGCCAAAAAGCGAAAACAGTGCACTCTACGAAAACGCACAAAACGCACGTTTGGGGCCGTGCGGAGCAAGTTTTGGCAAAATCTTACTTTCGAGCACACCAGATCTCAAAATCGTCGCACTGGCCACAAATCATCGCCAAAACGCGAAGAGAGTGCATTTCTATGAAAAATACACAAAACGTACGTTTCGGGCCGTGCGGAGGAAGTTTTGGCAAAATCTCACTTTTGAGCACCCCGGATCTCAAAATCGTGGTACTGGCCTCAAATCAACGACAAAAAGCGAAAACAGTGCATTTCTTTGAAAAGTGCACAAACCGCACGTTTGGGGCCGTGCGGAGCACGTTTTGGCAAAATCTTACTTTTGAGCACAGCACATCTCAAGATTGTCGTACTGGCCTCAAACCATCGCCAAAAAGCGAAAAGAGTGCATTTCTATACAAAATTCACAAAACGTACGTTTCGGGCCGTGCGCAGCATGTTTTGGCAAAATCTCATTTTTGAGCACACTGGATCTCAAAATCGTCGTACTGGCCTCAAATCATCACCAAAAAGAGAAAACAGTGCATTTCTGTAAAAAATGCACAAAACGTACGTTTCGGGCCGTGCGGAGCAAGTTTTCACAAAATCTCACTTTTTAGCACACCAGATCTCAAAATCGTCGTACTGGCTTCAAATCATCGCAACAGAGCGAAAACAGTGCATTTCTATGAAAAGTGCACAAAACGCAAGTTTGGGGCCGTGCGGAGCAAGTTTTGGCGAAATCTTACTTTTGAGCACACCAGATCTCAAAATCGTCGTACTGGCCTCAAATCATCGGAAAAGAGCGAAAACAGTGCATTTCTATGAAAAGTGCACAAAACGTAAGTTTGGGGCCGTGCGGAGCAAGTTTTGGCGAAATCCTGGTTTTGAGCACACCAGATCTCAAAATAGTCATACTGACTTCAAATCATAGGCAAAAAGCGAAAACAGTGCATTATGTATTATCTGTAAAGGTAGTGTACTCTATTATTTTCATAGAAGACGGAATTGCGCGCCTAAGACCTGTCCATGTAAGAAAATTAGCTTTCTCAACTATGTTATTAACTACATTAAAGGATTCTATATTGTCGAGATTGAACAAGAGATCTTGATAATATAGTCATAGTCATTGATAGTCATAATAAGATTTATAAAAAACTGGTTTTTGCATCTATTCTTATATCTTTGTTATTCCAAATTATACAGAGCCGTTTTTTATTAGCTAAAAAGAGATTTCGAAATTCTAACCAACATTCTGAAAGTTCTCTGTAGAAAACTGAGTTAATTGAAAGATAGTCCATTGCATAATTACATTAAAAAAGCAAAAGACCACCAACATTACGTAGGAGATGCAACAAGTAGAATTTCCACGTACTTTCGTTATCGCTGATAATACGTTTTAGCCAAGCTAATCGTACAGGTTTGACCAAGCTTTCAATATCTGTCATTTTAATGCCACCATCTTCAAAACTGTTTATTGAAGAGAGCCTTGTTACTTTATCCTTTCCATTCCATAAAAAGGAGAAAATCAAGCTGTCTACTTGTTTGATGATTTTACTTGGAGGTGAAAGAACCGAAGATATAAAAACTAGGTTTGGAAGAAGTAATGATTTGATTATAGTTACTTTACCATAAATGGACAGTCCTCTAGATGACCATATATTTGTGAGCTGCTTTATGCTGTCAACCTTCTCTTGAAAGTTTTTTTTCGTAAAATAATGATAGGTCATATGTAAAAAAAGTTCCTAAAGCTTTAATGGGTTCACTTGGCCATTTAATACCGAACAGTTTTTCGTCTTTTTTTAAGCGAACAAATCCACATTCCTTCTGTTTCAGAACTATTTATCTCCAACCCACTTAAGTTCTTAAAATCTTCTAGTTCTTCACATACCGTTTTTGCAGAATTTTCATCAGACAGGGTTGCTGTGGTATTGTCTGCGTATTGCAATAGCTTGGCTTCATAATTTCTTATTTTAATTCCTTTGATATCAACATTTTGACGAATGGAGATTGCCAAGCTTTCAACAGCTAAGATAAGCTTTTTTTAAGTCAATGAAAATCAAGACACCTGGAATATTCTTACTGTCTGTAAACTCCATTATATCGAAAATTGATCGAATAGTCTCACCAATATAGCGATCTTCAACATAACCTGTTTGATTATGATGTATGATATTCGGTAAAACTTTCTTTAATCTTAAAGCAATCACTTTTGAAATTATTTTTGCATCCACGTTAATAAGAGAGATTGGCCTCCAATTTTCAACGAGAGTTCGATATTTATGTTGCTTTTCTATAAGAGTTATAATTGCTTTTCTTTGAGAGCTAGACATTTCGCCGTGGTTGAAACACTTCCTCGCACATTCCATAAATGGATCATAAATTAATTCTCAGCAA
The DNA here is from genome assembly GCA_022457155.1 of Cladopsammia gracilis. Classification (NCBI taxonomy): domain Eukaryota; kingdom Metazoa; phylum Cnidaria; class Anthozoa; order Scleractinia; family Dendrophylliidae; genus Cladopsammia; species Cladopsammia gracilis. The sequence goes on from JAJGOT010000943.1 coordinate 114,640, forward strand.
CTTCTGTAAAATTCTATTAGTATTCCATCATTACCAGGAGATTTGTTACTCTCAAAACTGTTAAGAATGGCTGTAATTTCTTCAACAAATATTTCTCCTTCACAAGATTGTTTCTGTTCTTCTGATAATATTGGTATATTCAAATTATTATAAAATTCGTTTCCATTTTCTTTATCCTCATCTGTTACGTTTGATTGGTAAAAGCTATGGTAAAACCGTTTTTATTCGTTCAGTATTCCAAAAGGATCAGATGTAATGGCACCACTTATTTATAGTTTTCTTATATGTTTTTCGACGTGATTACCCTTCTCTAAATTTAGAAAGTATTTTGTACTTCTCTCGCCATGCTCGTGCCATCGTGCCCTTGCGCGAATAATTACACACCCCTTGGTTTTTCCTCATAATAACTTTCTAGAGTTTCTTTTGCTTCATTTAGAGTATTTAGGTTAGAGTCGGAAGGGTCCTGTTCGAATTTTTTAGTTGCTTCCTCGTATACTTGTTGTAATTTTTTTCCATTGCAGATCTTTCTTTGGCTTTCCTTTTCGAGAACAAAACACCATGGTTCCGAATATTATACTTAATCCAATCGCAGATGCACCTTTTGTCTGATAAATTCTCGCTTCCTGTTGTTTTCCAAAGTGGAATATTTTGTTTTAATTCTTCCAGATAATTCGGATCTTCAAGAAGAGAGACGTTCATTTTCCAGAAGCCGGGCCCCTTTAAGTTTTGATTGGAGTCGGTTCAATTCAGCTCAATTGCTGCATGATCAGTTTTTATAGCTGGAATGTTCGGTTGTATTTACAACATCCTGTAAGTTGTTTGATATCAGCCAGTAATCTAAACGACAGAAAATTGGTGGAGATTTTTGGCTCCAAGTGTAACTTCTAGATTGCGGATTTTTAATTCTCCAAACGTCAACAAGGCCCAATTCATTTTGGAAACATTCAATATTGTCTATAACCATTTTTCTAGGTACCATAACGCCACCTTTCTTATCCAGCTTAGAGTCAAGAGGACAGTTAAAATCACCTCCAATGATTATATTTCTTCACAATCTAAGTCTTCAAAAAGCGAAAAAAAAATGACCTCAAATCATCGCCAAAAAGCGAAAACAGTGCACTCTACGAAAACGCACAAAACGCACGTTTGGGGCCGTGCGGAGCAAGTTTTGGCAAAATCTTACTTTCGAGCACACCAGATCTCAAAATCGTCGCACTGGCCACAAATCATCGCCAAAACGCGAAGAGAGTGCATTTCTATGAAAAATACACAAAACGTACGTTTCGGGCCGTGCGGAGGAAGTTTTGGCAAAATCTCACTTTTGAGCACCCCGGATCTCAAAATCGTGGTACTGGCCTCAAATCAACGACAAAAAGCGAAAACAGTGCATTTCTTTGAAAAGTGCACAAACCGCACGTTTGGGGCCGTGCGGAGCACGTTTTGGCAAAATCTTACTTTTGAGCACAGCACATCTCAAGATTGTCGTACTGGCCTCAAACCATCGCCAAAAAGCGAAAAGAGTGCATTTCTATACAAAATTCACAAAACGTACGTTTCGGGCCGTGCGCAGCATGTTTTGGCAAAATCTCATTTTTGAGCACACTGGATCTCAAAATCGTCGTACTGGCCTCAAATCATCACCAAAAAGAGAAAACAGTGCATTTCTGTAAAAAATGCACAAAACGTACGTTTCGGGCCGTGCGGAGCAAGTTTTCACAAAATCTCACTTTTTAGCACACCAGATCTCAAAATCGTCGTACTGGCTTCAAATCATCGCAACAGAGCGAAAACAGTGCATTTCTATGAAAAGTGCACAAAACGCAAGTTTGGGGCCGTGCGGAGCAAGTTTTGGCGAAATCTTACTTTTGAGCACACCAGATCTCAAAATCGTCGTACTGGCCTCAAATCATCGGAAAAGAGCGAAAACAGTGCATTTCTATGAAAAGTGCACAAAACGTAAGTTTGGGGCCGTGCGGAGCAAGTTTTGGCGAAATCCTGGTTTTGAGCACACCAGATCTCAAAATAGTCATACTGACTTCAAATCATAGGCAAAAAGCGAAAACAGTGCATTATGTATTATCTGTAAAGGTAGTGTACTCTATTATTTTCATAGAAGACGGAATTGCGCGCCTAAGACCTGTCCATGTAAGAAAATTAGCTTTCTCAACTATGTTATTAACTACATTAAAGGATTCTATATTGTCGAGATTGAACAAGAGATCTTGATAATATAGTCATAGTCATTGATAGTCATAATAAGATTTATAAAAAACTGGTTTTTGCATCTATTCTTATATCTTTGTTATTCCAAATTATACAGAGCCGTTTTTTATTAGCTAAAAAGAGATTTCGAAATTCTAACCAACATTCTGAAAGTTCTCTGTAGAAAACTGAGTTAATTGAAAGATAGTCCATTGCATAATTACATTAAAAAAGCAAAAGACCACCAACATTACGTAGGAGATGCAACAAGTAGAATTTCCACGTACTTTCGTTATCGCTGATAATACGTTTTAGCCAAGCTAATCGTACAGGTTTGACCAAGCTTTCAATATCTGTCATTTTAATGCCACCATCTTCAAAACTGTTTATTGAAGAGAGCCTTGTTACTTTATCCTTTCCATTCCATAAAAAGGAGAAAATCAAGCTGTCTACTTGTTTGATGATTTTACTTGGAGGTGAAAGAACCGAAGATATAAAAACTAGGTTTGGAAGAAGTAATGATTTGATTATAGTTACTTTACCATAAATGGACAGTCCTCTAGATGACCATATATTTGTGAGCTGCTTTATGCTGTCAACCTTCTCTTGAAAGTTTTTTTTCGTAAAATAATGATAGGTCATATGTAAAAAAAGTTCCTAAAGCTTTAATGGGTTCACTTGGCCATTTAATACCGAACAGTTTTTCGTCTTTTTTTAAGCGAACAAATCCACATTCCTTCTGTTTCAGAACTATTTATCTCCAACCCACTTAAGTTCTTAAAATCTTCTAGTTCTTCACATACCGTTTTTGCAGAATTTTCATCAGACAGGGTTGCTGTGGTATTGTCTGCGTATTGCAATAGCTTGGCTTCATAATTTCTTATTTTAATTCCTTTGATATCAACATTTTGACGAATGGAGATTGCCAAGCTTTCAACAGCTAAGATAAGCTTTTTTTAAGTCAATGAAAATCAAGACACCTGGAATATTCTTACTGTCTGTAAACTCCATTATATCGAAAATTGATCGAATAGTCTCACCAATATAGCGATCTTCAACATAACCTGTTTGATTATGATGTATGATATTCGGTAAAACTTTCTTTAATCTTAAAGCAATCACTTTTGAAATTATTTTTGCATCCACGTTAATAAGAGAGATTGGCCTCCAATTTTCAACGAGAGTTCGATATTTATGTTGCTTTTCTATAAGAGTTATAATTGCTTTTCTTTGAGAGCTAGACATTTCGCCGTGGTTGAAACACTTCCTCGCACATTCCATAAATGGATCATAAATTAATTCTCAGCAACTTCTGTAAAATTCTATTAGTATTCCATCATTACCAGGAGATTTGTTACTCTCAAAACTGTTAAGAATGGCTGTAATTTCTTCAACAAATATTTCTCCTTCACAAGATTGTTTCTGTTCTTCTGATAATATTGGTATATTCAAATTATTATAAAATTCGTTTCCATTTTCTTTATCCTCATCTGTTACGTTTGATTGGTAAAAGCTATGGTAAAACCGTTTTTATTCGTTCAGTATTCCAAAAGGATCAGATGTAATGGCACCACTTATTTATAGTTTTCTTATATGTTTTTCGACGTGATTACCCTTCTCTAAATTTAGAAAGTATTTTGTACTTCTCTCGCCATGCTCGTGCCATCGTGCCCTTGCGCGAATAATTACACACCCCTTGGTTTTTCCTCATAATAACTTTCTAGAGTTTCTTTTGCTTCATTTAGAGTATTTAGGTTAGAGTCGGAAGGGTCCTGTTCGAATTTTTTAGTTGCTTCCTCGTATACTTGTTGTAATTTTTTTCCATTGCAGATCTTTCTTTGGCTTTCCTTTTCGAGAACAAAACACCATGGTTCCGAATATTATACTTAATCCAATCGCAGATGCACCTTTTGTCTGATAAATTCTCGCTTCCTGTTGTTTTCCAAAGTGGAATATTTTGTTTTAATTCTTCCAGATAATTCGGATCTTCAAGAAGAGAGACGTTCATTTTCCAGAAGCCGGGCCCCTTTAAGTTTTGATTGGAGTCGGTTCAATTCAGCTCAATTGCTGCATGATCAGTTTTTATAGCTGGAATGTTCGGTTGTATTTACAACATCCTGTAAGTTGTTTGATATCAGCCAGTAATCTAAACGACAGAAAATTGGTGGAGATTTTTGGCTCCAAGTGTAACTTCTAGATTGCGGATTTTTAATTCTCCAAACGTCAACAAGGCCCAATTCATTTTGGAAACATTCAATATTGTCTATAACCATTTTTCTAGGTACCATAACGCCACCTTTCTTATCCAGCTTAGAGTCAAGAGGACAGTTAAAATCACCTCCAATGATTATATTTCTTCACAATCTAAGTCTTCAAAAAGCGAAAAAAAAAATGACCTCAAATCATCGCCAAAAAGCGAAAACAGTGCACTCTACGAAAACGCACAAAACGCACGTTTGGGGCCGTGCGGAGCAAGTTTTGGCAAAATCTTACTTTCGAGCACACCAGATCTCAAAATCGTCGCACTGGCCACAAATCATCGCCAAAACGCGAAGAGAGTGCATTTCTATGAAAAATACACAAAACGTACGTTTCGGGCCGTGCGGAGGAAGTTTTGGCAAAATCTCACTTTTGAGCACCCCGGATCTCAAAATCGTGGTACTGGCCTCAAATCAACGACAAAAAGCGAAAACAGTGCATTTCTTTGAAAAGTGCACAAACCGCACGTTTGGGGCCGTGCGGAGCACGTTTTGGCAAAATCTTACTTTTGAGCACAGCACATCTCAAGATTGTCGTACTGGCCTCAAACCATCGCCAAAAAGCGAAAAGAGTGCATTTCTATACAAAATTCACAAAACGTACGTTTCGGGCCGTGCGCAGCATGTTTTGGCAAAATCTCATTTTTGAGCACACTGGATCTCAAAATCGTCGTACTGGCCTCAAATCATCACCAAAAAGAGAAAACAGTGCATTTCTGTAAAAAATGCACAAAACGTACGTTTCGGGCCGTGCGGAGCAAGTTTTCACAAAATCTCACTTTTTAGCACACCAGATCTCAAAATCGTCGTACTGGCTTCAAATCATCGCAACAGAGCGAAAACAGTGCATTTCTATGAAAAGTGCACAAAACGCAAGTTTGGGGCCGTGCGGAGCAAGTTTTGGCGAAATCTTACTTTTGAGCACACCAGATCTCAAAATCGTCGTACTGGCCTCAAATCATCGGAAAAGAGCGAAAACAGTGCATTTCTATGAAAAGTGCACAAAACGTAAGTTTGGGGCCGTGCGGAGCAAGTTTTGGCGAAATCCTGGTTTTGAGCACACCAGATCTCAAAATAGTCATACTGACTTCAAATCATAGGCAAAAAGCGAAAACAGTGCATTATGTATTATCTGTAAAGGTAGTGTACTCTATTATTTTCATAGAAGACGGAATTGCGCGCCTAAGACCTGTCCATGTAAGAAAATTAGCTTTCTCAACTATGTTATTAACTACATTAAAGGATTCTATATTGTCGAGATTGAACAAGAGATCTTGATAATATAGTCATAGTCATTGATAGTCATAATAAGATTTATAAAAAACTGGTTTTTGCATCTATTCTTATATCTTTGTTATTCCAAATTATACAGAGCCGTTTTTTATTAGCTAAAAAGAGATTTCGAAATTCTAACCAACATTCTGAAAGTTCTCTGTAGAAAACTGAGTTAATTGAAAGATAGTCCATTGCATAATTACATTAAAAAAGCAAAAGACCACCAACATTACGTAGGAGATGCAACAAGTAGAATTTCCACGTACTTTCGTTATCGCTGATAATACGTTTTAGCCAAGCTAATCGTACAGGTTTGACCAAGCTTTCAATATCTGTCATTTTAATGCCACCATCTTCAAAACTGTTTATTGAAGAGAGCCTTGTTACTTTATCCTTTCCATTCCATAAAAAGGAGAAAATCAAGCTGTCTACTTGTTTGATGATTTTACTTGGAGGTGAAAGAACCGAAGATATAAAAACTAGGTTTGGAAGAAGTAATGATTTGATTATAGTTACTTTACCATAAATGGACAGTCCTCTAGATGACCATATATTTGTGAGCTGCTTTATGCTGTCAACCTTCTCTTGAAAGTTTTTTTTCGTAAAATAATGATAGGTCATATGTAAAAAAAGTTCCTAAAGCTTTAATGGGTTCACTTGGCCATTTAATACCGAACAGTTTTTCGTCTTTTTTTAAGCGAACAAATCCACATTCCTTCTGTTTCAGAACTATTTATCTCCAACCCACTTAAGTTCTTAAAATCTTCTAGTTCTTCACATACCGTTTTTGCAGAATTTTCATCAGACAGGGTTGCTGTGGTATTGTCTGCGTATTGCAATAGCTTGGCTTCATAATTTCTTATTTTAATTCCTTTGATATCAACATTTTGACGAATGGAGATTGCCAAGCTTTCAACAGCTAAGATAAGCTTTTTTTAAGTCAATGAAAATCAAGACACCTGGAATATTCTTACTGTCTGTAAACTCCATTATATCGAAAATTGATCGAATAGTCTCACCAATATAGCGATCTTCAACATAACCTGTTTGATTATGATGTATGATATTCGGTAAAACTTTCTTTAATCTTAAAGCAATCACTTTTGAAATTATTTTTGCATCCACGTTAATAAGAGAGATTGGCCTCCAATTTTCAACGAGAGTTCGATATTTATGTTGCTTTTCTATAAGAGTTATAATTGCTTTTCTTTGAGAGCTAGACATTTCGCCGTGGTTGAAACACTTCCTCGCACATTCCATAAATGGATCATAAATTAATTCTCAGCAACTTCCGTAAAATTCTATTAGTATTCCATCATTACCAGGAGATTTGTTACTCTCAAAACTGTTAAGAATGGCTGTAATTTCTTCAACAAATATTTCTCCTTCACAAGATTGTTTCTGTTCTTCTGATAATATTGGTATATTCAAATTATTAAAAAATTCGTTTCCATTTTCTTTATCCTCATCTGTTACGTTTGATTGGTAAAAGCTATGGTAAAACCGTTTTTATTCGTTCAGTATCCCAAAAGGATCAGATGTAATGGCACCACTTATTTATAGCTTTCTTATATGTTTTTTGACGTGATTACCCTTCTCTAAATTTAGAAAGTATTTTGTACTTCTCTCGCCATGCTCGTGCCATCGTGCCCTTGCGCGAATAATTACACACCCCTTGGTTTTTCCTCATAATAACTTTCTAGAGTTTCTTTTGCTTCATTTAGAGTATTTAGGTTAGAGTCGGAAGGGTCCTGTTCGAATTTTTTAGTTGCTTCCTCGTATACTTGTAATTTTTTCCATTGCAGATCTTTCTTTGGCTTTCCTTTTCGAGAACAAAACACCATGGTTCCGAATATTATACTTAATCCAATCGCAGATGCACCTTTTGTCTGATAAATTCTCGCTTCCTGTTGTTTTCCAAAGTGGAATATTTTGTTTTAATTCTTCCAGATAATTCGGATCTTCAAGAAGAGAGACGTTCATTTCCCAGAAGCCGGGCCCCTTTAAGTTTTGATTGGAGTCGGTGCAATTCAGCTCAATTGCCGCATGATCAGTTTTTATAGCTGGAATGATCGGTTGTATTTACAACATCCTGTAAGTTGTTTGATATCAGCCAGTAATCTAGACAGAAAATTGGTGGAGATTTTTGGCTCCAAGTGTAACTTCTAGATTGCGGATTTTTAATTCTCCAAACGTCAACAAGGCCCAATTCATTTTGGAAACATTCAATATTGTCTATAACCATTTTTCTAGGTACCATAACGCCACCTTTCTTATCCAGCTTAGAGTCAAGAGGACAGTTAAAATCACCTCCAATGATCATATTTCTTCACAATCTAAGTCTTCAAAAAGCAAAAAAAAACTGACCTCAAATCATCGCCAAAAAGCGAAAACAGTGCACTCTACGAAAACGCACAAAACGCACGTTTGGGGCCGTGCGGAGCAAGTTTTGGCAAAATCTCACTTTCGAGCACACCAGATCTCAAAATTGTCGCATTGGCCACAATCATTGCCAAAACGCGAAAAGAGTGCATTTCTATGAAAAATGCACAAAACGTACGTTTCGGGCCGTGCGGAGCAAGTTTTGGCAAAATCTCACTTTTTAGCACACCAGATCTTAAAATCGTCGTACTGGCCTCAAATCATCGCCAAAAAGCGAAACAGTGCATTTCTATGAAAAATGCACAAAACGTACGTTTCGGGCCGTGCGGAGCAAGTTTTGCAAAAATCTCACTTTTGAGCTCACCAGTAGTATATAATCACCGGTTCTGGTGCAATCCTCGGCCCCATAATTTTAACGTAAAAATTATTGATTCTTTCTTTCTTTTCCCTTCTTTTCCCGCACAACATTTTTTAACTTATTTCCCTTCATTTTTTCTTATGCTCAAATCCTCTAAAAAATTTATCACGTTTCACATTTTTAATTTTTTCTTTTAATTTCTCCATAACTTTTATTTTCACGAGTATCCCTCCATCCTACACATTTTATATTTTTTAAACTGCCCTTAAAACGCTCACAAACATTTTTAACGTTTCACACGTTGTTTGTTTTTTCCATTTCTTCATATTTTTTTGCCAATTTTAACATGTTACACCACTGTAACATGTTACATATTTTTTTGTCAGCTCGAATACGTTCCAATTAAGGGGCCTCGGCTTCCACCAGAACCGGTGATTATATACTACTATTTCCCTGGGAAAAAATTCAATTTCCAATGCCCTCTCGCAAACGTGTTAATTCCATTCTTCAACACCACCAATTTATCGTCATTGGAAGATAACGCAATCTTCTCCATTGTTTCTGTGAAAAGATGATGTTGTCTGCTGCGAATCACATTTTGTTTTCGAATTTCATTTCCTGCTTCTTTCAAGCATTTCATGAAGTTTTCAAACCGCAACTGTTTTTTAATCACGCATTTTTTCACTCCTTTTGCTTTCTTTTCTTCTTTCCCTTCATCCAGGAGAAAAGCATAAAGTTTCGGCCTCAGTGCCACAAATTCTTTTATGATTTTTCCCCCACATTCATCTTTCATCAATCCAATTTTTTTCTTGTTTTCTTTCAGAATTGGAAGCCCGTTCAAAACAGCTGGATGATCTCTGGGAAAGTCATTTGTGTCGAAACGCTCTTTCACATCCCCCGCAATGTCAGCGAAGAAATCCTCTGTCCCAATTTCATAAACCAGCGAATCTGTGTCTGTGTAAAGAACTTGGAGATCGGCCCACTTTTTCTTCGCATAGTTGAAATGAAAGTCATACATCAAAGTTTTCGACAAATCCAGGATGGACATTCCTACATAAACTGGTTTATTCATCACAATCTGAGTTTTCCTCATCTTGATTGCAATCAGAAATTCATCAAAAATTTGCTAATCAGCGAAGTTTGGTTTGTTCACCAGTTTCTCTGCTCTTTCAGCATCTTTCACCAATTCAATGCAAACTCTCTTTCGCACATTCTCCATTGTTTTCCCGAAAACTGAATTATTCATCAACTTGAAGAAATCTTTTTCAAATGCATTCTTCGCGTTCATTCTCAATTTCGTGTTTTTGTCAATGTATGATTTCATGAATGCTTCTTCCTGAAATGCAATTCCTTTTCTCACTTTTTTCAGTTTCATTCCCAGGGAAAGAAAGAGTTTCAAATTTTCTCCATGCAGAACCATGTTCTTCTTCTCTCGCAGATTTTGAGTCAACTTCCACACTCCACCCAGCTTCAAACTTTCTGGAGCCAGGGGAAAATCATTGTGTGAATCATGCAATTCTTCTGGATATTCCAAATCAACTTCCAAAATGCATCCTTTTCCTGCGGCATCCACAAATTCTCTCCAATTTGACAATTCATCTTCCTCCATCCATTTGAAACCCTCAACTGGAAGAGGCTTTGACATTGCCCATCCATAAAGGTTATTCGCATCTAGATAAACAATGAATTTGGAGGGTTGTATTTCATCAAAATCTTCCATAAATTTGTTATTTGCCTTTGCGTGTCTCTTGAATGCATTGGAATTTCCACCTCTCATTCCCCTTTCAACCATCAGCAGCATATCCACGTCACCCAAAAATTCCAAAGACACTCCCGTCATTTTCAACATCGCATTCCACGCCATTCCAGGGGTTGTGAAAAATTGGGCAGGATCCAATTCATAGTTTTCTTCGCAAAGTTTTCTGAAGTTTTCAACCACATCTGCCAGCAACAAAACATCCGTTTTCAGGTAGAGATCGTGGAATTCTCCCAGGTTGGACATGCCAAATCTTTCCCAGACGTTTTTTGCATGCTGCCAATCTGCATCACCAATTCCTGCGTTATTCAATCTGGAGAAAAACGCTTCCTTTTCCGGCAATTCTTCACCAAATTTTTCAAATGAATCCATGAATTCATAGGGATAAACTCCTTTTCTCATGAGAAGATCCGTGTTTTTTCCACGTTTTTTCGTTTGTTCAAGCAACGTGTCTACTGGGGAAAAACAAGGTTCACCCATCAATAAACAATTTTGACATTTCCCGCATTGTCCGATGATTTTCTTATTTGTTTTCAAACAATCTCCAGGTTTGCATGACTTGCATTTCCCGCAAGCGGTCAAGTTGCCAACCAATTTTTCCAGGGAAGAAGTCATGAATTTAAACGAATCCAGAAAACGGATTTCATGTTTTACAACAATTTCTTTTCCATCACAAGTCGTGCCGCGTTTCAATTCAAACTGCAGGGAGAAGGAGATATATTTTTCCTCATTGTTGGGGATGCATTGAACATCCAAAACTTCCTCCAATGTCCCCAACGCTCGCACAAAAAGATGTGAATCATAGTTGGCTAGGTTGTGGAAAAAAACTGGGGTGAATTTTGGTTTTTGAAACATTCGATTGCAAGAGCGGTGAGCAGCTCCTCTGAATTTCCCTGTAAAATGGCAGTGATCTCGCACTTTCATTTTTTCCCCTTTTTTTCAAATTCTTCTCGACATAACCAGCAACATGTTGCTTGATTGAAAATTTTCCATTCTTCTTTGGAGAGTGGAATCATTTTTTTCGGTTTCAATGCCAGCTGTGCTTTTTTTACTTCCTCAATGAGTTTTCTGATGAATTCTTTGGGAAGTTCTTTTGATTCATTTTCATTTCCAGCTCGTTTCAACACAGGTTCTATTTCCAAAAATGGGGAAACTAAATGAAACGCAAATCCACAGGGGAGATGCTCCTGCATTTTTTGAGTTTTTTGCATCCTTCCTCCATCTTCCACAGGTTTCAAAATCGATTCAAAATCTGCATAACCCACAACTGGAACATGAATCATTTTGGAGAAGTTGCTGAAAGAACATGTTCCTTCCGGCATCACAATCTTCACTGCTTCAAATTCAACGCAGATGTTTTGGTGTTTTCTCAAGCTTTCTGCGCTGGGAAATGAATTGATGCATCTTTTGCAGAAGAATCTTTGATGCTCCGTTTTTGAAACTTGAGCTGCTGCTAGGCGAGAAAAGTTTTTCACGATGCAGAAATGGCTTTTAAACTCATTTGTCAACAGCAGCAAATCTACATGTTTTTCTTTTTCTTCTTCCGTTATTCTCAGGGGAAAAAGCTTTCCATCCCAGCCAAAAACATTCACTGAAATATCATTCCGTTTTTCAAATTTACCAATATCTGCCAACGTCGTTGGAAATGCAATTCCACTCCAATCCAGCTCTTCAGCTTGTTTTCTCAGCAAAGGTGTGATTCTTTCCGGATTTTGCGTCACCATATGCGTTGCTCTTGTCATGCACCATTTGAAACACATTTCATCTTCGTTTTTCATGTTCACCACAGCGTTTTTATTCGCCACTTCTTTGGGAAGAGAAATCCATGAAGATCCACCCAATGGCCTCCATCGAACCAAATGAATTTCCAATCTGACAACTTTTTCAAACGCCCAATTGCTTCCTCTTCGATTGAAATTCTCCAAGTTGACCATCATTTCTCTCCCCATTTCATCAAACAATTCACCAGCGTCAGTTCCTTCCAAATTTCTTTTCATGTTTGAATGGAGAAAAGGCATTTCTTCAATCATTGTTCCATTCGCCAAATCAGGCTTCACCAGCAAACACGCCAGCACGCATTTGATTCTGGTTTGTCGATTTTGCCTGATCAACTCAACCACATCCCCTCTCACTCTCCGGAGAAAATCTTGCGGAGTTGGGGAATCATCTCCTTGGATAACCAGTTGCCTTGCAAATCCATTCAAAGCGGATTTTCTTTCTTCGACAACAACCTTTTGTTCCCACAATTTTTTGATTTGTTTTTTCAATCTTTCTACCGCTGGGTTGACTCTTCTTCGAATATCAACATCATTCACATTTTCCAACCAATTCGTCCAATCTACAACATTATCTACATTTTGTTCAATTATTCCGGGGATGACTCTGGGAATGACTCTGGAAGGAAAATTTCTTCTTTCCGGAACCAAAATAGGAACAGAAATTTTTTTATTTTTAGCATCTAGAGGGTTAACTTTTTGGTGCTTCTGAATTCTCAAACGAGCTGCTTTATTCATTTTAGGCTGATTTAACTCCCCTCCTTGCCAAAGATTTGCAATAAAAAACTTCACCAGTTCATTTTTTTTCAGTCGCGACCAACCTCGCAAATTTGTTGATCGTGCAAAGGATTGCCATGCAGCTAACGTGGACATTTTAAATGGCAAAAAAAAGATTTTTTTCCATTTAAAATGAAATTTTCGATTCAGGAAGAAGGTAAAGAAAAACAAACTTTTTTCACATTCAAAGAAGCCAGCGAAAAAACCGGACTTTCTTCTAAAACGATTTTGCGAGTTCTCAAATTGGGTAACATTAAATATACCAGAAGAACTGACCAAAAAGTGTTCTGGATTCAGGAGGAAGATGAATCACCATTCATTCAGATTGATGGGCAAGATTTCTTTTCCGCGGATGAAATTCAGGAACGATTTGGATTATCGCGCACAGTTTTTTTCAATCAACTCTGCAAGAAAAAACTCATTTTCTGGATTCTCAGGAGAAATCTCACGAAGTTACGTGGGCATCCCCCAGACTGGAGCAACTTATACATCTTATGCGTTTGCAGGCTGCGGATGAAAAAATCCTTCATGCTCGGGCAAGAAAAAAAGCTTCAAAATTTTCCTCCAACAAACAGGCGGATATGGAAAAATGCGTTGAAGATTTTCAAGTCATGTTTTAATTTTTTCTCTTTTGGAGAGAAAATGTCATGGAAAAAGAAACTTGATCCTCAGAAAGAGGAAGTTGAAGTGGAAAAAATCATAGCGGAAGCGGAAAAAAACAAAGAGGAATGGGAATGGGAAAAAGCATGTGAAGCAGAAAGAAACTTTCAAAAAGCTGTGGATATGGCCACTGGTTTTCTCCCAGTCCGATCGGAAGAGGATCGTCAGTTCCTGGAGAAATGGATTTGGATGTGAAAAAAATCATTTTTTGGTCTCACCCAAGAAAATGAACCCCGCGAAAATATCTATCTCCGACATCTCTCTCGACGACCCCGTGAAAAAATCTTCTGGAAATGGCTCAAAATAAAACTCAAAACCAAATTCAAGATTTTCGCTCATCAAGGTGACTCGTTTTCTCTGGGAATTACTCTTCCGGAAGAAAACATCCGATTTTTCAAAGATCTGGAAAAACATCTCAATTCTGCTGCGATAAAAAAGAAGTCGGAAGTCAAAGAACTCGGTCCGAATTTTGCTCGATTTCAGGAGGGAGATTTCACTCTCGTGAAAACTGACAAATCCGAGCAGGAAAAGATTTATGCAAAGATTTATCCCTCCAAACTTCCGAATTCGGATTTTTCTTGTCGATTTTGGGAATTGTGTGATGATGGGAAGAAAAAACTCATCCGGAAGCAAAAAGAACTCATTGGCGTGCCTCTCCGCGGGCAAGTTGTCTTTTCAATCAAACACCTTTTCTGCGGAAATGTGAAATCAATTACCTGCATTGTGGATGAAGTTTTGGTGGAAGAAAAGGTGGAGGCTGCCTCGGAATTCGATGAGTTTGAGGATAAGAATGAGGAGGACAAAGTTTGATTTCGCTGAAATCAGGGGAAAAAATCTTTTCCAGAATTTGATTCTGGAAAATATTCGTGAATTTAAGCAGAACTTTTTTCTTGATTTTTTCAAATTTTCCACGTGTGGCAGGTCTGATTTCCGGAGAAAAAAAATGAATTCGTTTTCCTCCAGATTTCAGCGGAATATTCATTTTTTTCCAACTCTGGAAAAAAAGTCAAATTAATTATCTGGAGAAAAATCCATTTTGGTGTTAAAAATGTCTCGTTTCTGGGGTGTTCAGGAGGGGTTTTTTGTCTCCCTTCGTGGTTTTTTTAGCTCTCTTCGTGGTTTTTTTGACTCCTAACTGGGGGTAAATTTAACAGATGAGACGCGTTTTTCTGCTAAACTCAGGAGAAAAATGTCTAGAACCACCCACAAGAGTGAGTTGTAAAGCCTGAAAATCCTTGGATAATTATTTTATCTTTTCATTTTTTATTTTCATTTTTTATTTTTTCTTCGTTTACTATTTTAGATCTTATGGGTTTGTTTTTTCCTGTGTATTTCAGCAGAATATTTTTTTTCCATCTTTCCATTCAGGGGGGTATTTTGTTTAATTCTTTCCATTCAGGGGGGTATTTCAAAACATTATGCCAAAAACAAAATTTCTCCAGAGAAAAAAAAAATAAAAAAAATCTCCCAAAGGGAATCCGGGCCTACCCAGAAAAGCGGCAAAAGTAAAAAATATAAGTTCTGCTAAAATGAGGAGCAGAAGTGGCAGATTTTCAAAATCTTTCCCGGAGTCGATTTTGAAAATCTTTCCCGGAGTCGATTTTGAAAATCCATTTTGGTGTTAAAAATGTCTCGTTTCTGGGGTGTTCAGGAGGGGTTTTTTGTCTCCCTTCGTGGTTTTTTTGTCGAAAAAGGTGGTTTTTTTGGCTCCCAACTGCGGGTAAATTTAACAGATGAGACGCGTTTTTCTGCTAAACTCAGGAGAAAAAGAAAAATACCCACCCACAAGAGCAAGTTGTAAAGCCTGAAAATCCTTGGATAATTATTTTATCTTTTCATTTTTCATTTTCATTTTTTATTTTTTCTTCGTTTACTATTTTAGATCTTATGGGTTTGTTTTTTCCTGTATTTTTTAACAGAATATTTATTTAATTCTTTCCATTCAGGGGGGTATTTTGTTTAATTCTTTCCATTCAGGGGGGTATTTCAAAATTCTTTTCAAAATAAATTCTTCTTCTTCTTTTTTCCAAAAAATTTTCATAAAATCCCCAGGGGAATCTGACTCCACCCCCAAAAGGAGGCAAAAAATCACTCCTGAATTCTGCTAAAACTCAGGCGCAGAAAATGAATTTGAAAATTCACCCCAGAATATTCTGAAATTTATTTTTTATTTTTTCACCTATCTAAAATGTGGGTTTTGATAGATGCAGTTTCCAAAGAAAGGCTCAGCGAGAGATTTTCATCCCAGGCGAAGTTAGCGAAATTCATGGGATTTTCCCCCAAAACTTTGAACAAAGCGGTGAATGAAGAAAGAAATAAATTTCATTTTCGCGGGAGGGAAGTGATAGTTGTCGATCAAAAAGTCAATCGTTTTTCAGTTCACGAATCTCCCGATGGTCCTCCCCTGAAGAAATTTGAAACAGAAGCGGCAATTGCAAAATGGCTTGGCGTCACTTTTTTTTTTTTAATAAGTTTTATTGATTTCAACTAATTACAACTTTAACACTGATTAAACACTAATTACACTAATTTAAACACTAATTACACTAATTACAACTTAAACACTAGAAATATATTTCCAAGTACTACAGTACAATTGAAATACAATTCAGAGCAATTCATCAGTTACAATTACAAAATTTATGTAAAAGGGTTATTTATCTTAAGCGATTTGCAATACTTTCGAAAACTATTCTGAAATTCTTTTACTACAAGATTATTATCCCACACTTTATTAGATATAATATAATGTCTCAAAAGTATATGATAAAATGATTTTCTATAAGTTTTTCATAATCAGTTTTTAAATGTTCTATATTGTTAGTTGCAGATCCAAAGAGAAGATAGTGGTTATTTAATTCAAAACTTTGGTTTGTCTCCCGTTCAAACCAATTGGATATACTAGAAATAAAATCTATCACTATTGGACACTGAAAAAGACAATGTTCTATAGAGTCTTCTTGTGCACAATATATACACTTTGCGTCGGAAACAATACTACAGAATTCCAGTTCTTTTTTGGTGAAGATAATGCGGTGCAATAATTTAAAAGTTGTTTGTATAACTTTTGTATCTTGACAAATACTTCTAGTCAATTTTAAACTGTTTTCACACTCTTTTGTGACATCCCTACCAAAGTAATTCGACCATTTTCGAAATCCTGTTGGACGCACATATTTTGCTTCAATAAACAACAAATAGTAGTCCTTACACTTCATTTTTAATAGATCTATTTCAAAGTCTGGGCCTAAGGCTACAAGCCTTCCTGTCTTAAGGTTCTCTTTATCTATATCAATATTTTTCGCTAAAATAAAAAGACGTTTTGGAATCGCTGATAACATCTGATAAAACTGAAGAAAGTTTGACTTAATATTTTTGTACTTTTAAATAAAATCTTTGTGTCATTACTGTGCCATCATCTTTCAGTAAGTCGTGAACGGTAACAACATTGTTATCGAACCAAGACTTCCAAAATACCGACTTTTTATCAATGAGGATAAGTGTGTTGTTAAATAAAACATATTTTGCTCTATTTTCTTTATCATAAAGATATTTCAATTCTTTAAAATATAATAACATATTCCTATAAAATGCTGGTATTTGTTTATCTAAACTTTTACCATCGTAGTTGCATTTAAGTAAGAATTCAATTCCTCCATATTTGTCAAAATAGTATTGAGGGATTATCCTCCAATTGCCAGGTTTGTTCACCACAAGACGTCTTATCCAGTTCAATCTCAATGCTTTATCCATAAGGAAAATATTTGGCAACTTAAGGCCCCTCTATCGATAGTTTGATACAGCACATCTCTTTTTATCTTATCCGGTTTGTTCTTCCAAATGAATTTAAAAATTAGTTTATTTACTTTTTCTAATTCAGACTTTGGAGCTTCCAACATAGACATGGAGTACACAATTGGGCTAATTCCAAGTGCTTTTGTTATAACTGCTTTTCCAAAAACAGTTAAGTCCCTACTGCGCCACATATCAAGTACTGTTTGTATTTTTTGAACTTTAATCGTAAAGTTCTTTTTCAAGTTTTTCAGTTTATCGTATGAGTGGAAGGTTCCAAGGATGCGGATTGGATCATCAGTCCAATTTAAATTGAGAGGTTTAGCTTTACAATTTTTATCTTTTCCTAACCAAACCGCTTTAGTTTTCCGTTCATTCAAACACAGCCCTGATATCTTCCCAAATTTTTGTAATAGAATAAGTGCATTATTCACGGATAAGATATCTGCGCAAAATAGAGTCGTATCATCAGCAAATTGAGTTAGCTTGATCTCTTCGTTTAAAATCTCAATCCCTTTAATGTTTTCTTCTCCTCTAATTTTATGTGCTAATATCTCCGCACAAAGAATAAAAAGGTAAGGAGATAGAGGACAACCTTGTCTCACACCTCTACTTACCTGAAAGAAATTCGTCATAAATCCATTATTTAAGACCGCTGTTTGGATATTCTGATAGAATATTGACACCCATCGTATTATGTTATCGCCAAAATTAAACTTAATCATAGAAAGCTTAATAAAAAGCCATTCTAAAGAATCAAAGGCCTTTTTAAAATCTATAGCAACCATTATACCAGTACTGTTACAGTTATCCAGATAGTCCATCACATCCTGTATAAGTCGGACATTCTCACCGATAAATCGATCTTTAACAAAACCCGTTTGATCTTCATGGATTAGCACAGGTAGAAGAGTTTCTATTCTCTTTGCAATTACTTTTGCTATTATTTTATAATCCATATTTAGAAGTGTTATAGGCCTCCAATTTTCAAGTGTGAGAAGATATTCATCATCTTTGGGGATGAGGGTAATAACACCTCTCCTTTGCGAAATTGATAACTCACCTATATTAAAGGCTGCATTATAACTATTCATTAAATCCTCGCCTATAATATCAAAGAAGGTTTCATAGAACTCTTTTGTAAATCCATCACAGCCAGGAGTCTTATTAGAATTAAACGTTTTTAGAATTTCCTTACACTCTTCTTTAGTAACTGGATGTTCTACACTTTCACGTTGTTCGTCTGTTAACCGAGGTATATCTAGGTCTTCTATAAATTCATTAAATTTATCCTCATCCAACAGGTCTTTAGATGTATACAACTTTTCATAAAAAAGTTGGATTCGATTTAAAATCTCTTTTTCATCTACTAAAATTTTATCATCCTCGACTTTTAACTCTGCAATAATCTTTCTATTATAATTCCGCTTTTCAAGATTAAGAAAATATTTAGTAGGTTTTTCTCCTTGCTCATTCCATCTTACCTTACAACGAAAGATGGATCGTTCTCCCTTAATTTTGTAAATTTCCTCGAGTTCTTCTTTTAGCTTAGTGTAATTATCCAGTTCTACCGAATCAATACCAAAATCACATAATCTATTATCTAGGAGATTTAAAGATTCTTGCACTTCTCTCTCTCTTTGTCTAATCCGGATATTTTTTTGCTTAGAAATTTTATCGTAAGACTCCTTATTTCCATTTTGATTAATTCCCAGAGAAGCTGGGGATTTTTAACTTCTTCATATTTTAACTTAATGTGATTAAATTCTCGATGGACTTTTTCAAGATACTCTTCATCTTCTAATAATGTGTTATTAAACTTCCACGTTCCTGGACCTCTCAGCTTTTCTACACTAAGTTTCAACTGTAAACCAACAGCTTTGTGGTCTGAACGTACGGGTATTCTAATGCTCGTTTTAGTGATACATTGTTTTAATTTATTTGAAATTAAGAAGAAATCTAACCGACTCTTGGATTTATATTGTTTAGACTCATAAGTAAACATCTTCTTTTTGGGATGAAGATCTCGCATAATATCAATCAGATCAAGCTCTTTCATTGCAGAAATAATATTATCTCTGTAAGAAGATGGCGCCCATTTGCGCAGACCTTGTTTATCTATTTTATTTAAGGTTGCATTCCAGTCTCCTCCTATTATCAACGACTCGATGTAAGCTTTACTCATAATCAAGGTAACTAAGTTATTCAGGAAAGCATTCTGTTCCACCTTGTCAGTTGGCGCATAAATATTGCACAATGAAAACCATTGCTTATTTACACTAACATTAATTAACACTACTCGCCCATCTGAGTCACTATATTCATTGCCCAGTGAAATATCCAAATCTAGTTTAAGCAGAATACAAGCACCTTTAGAATGAGTAGTTCCATGTGTAAAAAATATTCTACCACCCCATTCGGAGCTCCAAATTTTCTCATCTTGTTTTTGACAATATGTTTCCTGCAAGTAATAGACTTCACACTTTTGGTCTTTCAAGTATGCAAATACGCTTTTTCTTTTAACTCTTTCTTTCAGTCCCCTGACATTTAGTGATAACAACTTTAATTTACCAAACGATTCCTTTATGCTCCAGGCAATGCTTGATATTCAAATTAGGTAACGAAATAATTACTTGTACTATTTGTAATTCCCAAGGTATTAAAACAGAAATAAGATAAAATAAATCAATATAAACACAGAAATACATACAAAATACAACAGCCACAACAAAAAATACTATATAAAGAACGTATACAACTACATTAAACACCCTAAACATAAAAAAATAAAATAAAATATACTTCGTACGAGCGGTCTCCGGTTACAACAGGTCGTATTCCTTGTCTCCTCTTCTAGATTGAGTTCTTACAGTTCCTTGATATCGTCTTTCGAAAACATTTGACGTGGACTCCCGGTTGGAGAGGTTTTAATAAAGATCTTGCCATCGAGTGACCACACTTTTTCTATTTTCCTGTTCTTTCGTTTCTCCACTGCCAAGCTCATCATTTCTTTACGATACGGGGTTAAATTTTCATTGATGAAAATTCGCTTCGGGCGATCCGTGGTTTCCGCGGCGCAACCAGGGAATATATCTCCGACAGATACATTTTTTAGCTTAGTACGGGCCTTGTACAACCTGGATTTAATTTTGTGGTTTATGAACTTCGCTAGCACCGGTTTATCTCCTCGCTTCCGCTTTACCCAATGAGAAATTTCAATGTCATCTTCCTTTATTGAAACATCAACCGCTTCAGCTATCTTGCAAACTATTTGGTCGGTCGACATATCTATTTCTTCTGAAAAACCGCAAAATTCCAACGAATTTTTCCTGGAATACTGTTCAAGGTTATCCAAGCTAATTTGAAGTTCCTCCAGTTCTTCAGAGTGCTCTTTAACATAGCTACTTGTTTTGTTGAGTTTTATTTCCAGCGATGCCACGTATCTATTTTGTGCTATCAGTTCTTCTTTAAGCTTGGAAACTTCTTGCCTGTTTCTTTCGACATTATTTTTTAACTCGGCAACATCAGTAGTCAATTGAAAGGTAGTTTTTAGAAGCGCTGTGGTAGTACCTTGGACCTCAGTCAAAAGCTGGAAGATATCTTTTAAGGTCGGCTCGTCGTCTGTCTCAGAATAGGAAGACATGTTGGAAGCTTCGACACGCGCTGTCTTATTTTCTGGAGAAAGTTTCTCTTCGAAGGAACCACGGTCTGTTCGTTTTTTCGTATTTTCCATGTGCTATGAACATATATTACTACATTTAAAGTGCTTGAGAATTATATGTGTAGTTAATATCACATTTTGAGAAGAAAGGATACGGAGCTCCTTTACACACGTCTGATCATCGCGTCGTACCCACGTGACCCCCCTGGCTTGGCGTCACGAGACAAGCGGTTTATATGGCTCTCCGGAGAAGTGGCTGGCTCAAAAGTTGGAAAATCAGGAAAGATAAAAAAGATTATTTCATACAACGATTTTTTGACAAGGAGCCAATCGGTTCTCTTCCTGAAGCGGCTGGAGAAATCCCAACCATCTCCCAGAAACCGCATACGATTCCCGTTAAAATCATTTCCGCCAGTTTAACAAAGATTTATCCCAGCGTTTCAGCGGCGACATCTGATTTGGGGATCGATCCGAGAACAATCCATGAGGCGCTGAAAAGCGGAAGAAATTCTTATACCCGGATAAGCGATGGAACAAAATTCCAAGTTGAAAAAGCACCTCCCCCGTCAAAACAGGTGGGAAGTGATCCTCAAAAGCAGAAGATAAAATTTCTTCCCTTCCCAGCAGATGTGGTGGGTCAGAAGGCGTTGGATGAGGTGCAGCAAAAATGGGGAACGCAGTTTCAAAGGATGAAAAATAGTTATCCGGGATGGGAAGTGACTTTGCACCCTGACCTGGAAAAGCAATAAACAAAGATGGTTCTTTTTAACCCTATCAGCGGTGAAAATTTGACTGTAACATCCTATCGGGATCTTGCAACTTATTTGGAAAATCGGTATATGGATTACCCCTATGAACCAGCGTATAAGATGTATCTCACAGAAGGGGTCTGGAAGTTCCCAGTAAGACTGAGTTTCACAAAATTTGAGCCCTGGTTTCGTTTTATTTTTAGTTAAAAAGTGATTTTCATTTCCCAGAAATGAAAACTCAACCCTCAAATCTTCTTTCCCATTCCGCTTCAAACTTTTCCAAATTCAACCCCAAATCAATCACGATTCCATCAATCGCCTCCATTGCAGGGAGAAAGGCCCCTCTGTCGAAATTTCCTCCCGCAAGGCAAATCTCAAATTGCTCAAAGTTTTTTCATAAGTTGTGAAAGCAAACTTTGCCATTTCAATTTTGCTTTTCAGATTCTTCATTTCATTCGCTGTTTTCAAAATCAATCCTGCCCCTGAAACAACTCCCAGCACGATTGGATTCATGGTTGCGGCACCAACTATCGTTCCAGCTGCAACCAAACCGGAAGAAGCCAGATTCAGGAGAAGAATCATTTTCTTGAATCGTTTATGAGCTTGTTTCAGGCACCAGAATCTTTTGTGATAAAATCGGAAGAGTTTTTTTATCTCTTCCACTTCTTCTCCCCGAATTGCGGGATTGATGTGGTTGAAAGCAAAGATGCTTTGTTTTCGCTTACTTCTAGCTCGCCACTCTGCTCGCTGCTTCATTTTTCAGGAAGAAATCAGATTTCCACAAGAATCACAGCTTTTGCCTTCGAAATTGATCCCGGTTGTTGCAGCGAAAAACTGAATCCCGCTGAACTGGGAATGGTTTCATTGACAGGGAAGTTGAGGGATTGCGAATTCGCTGACTGAGTGGCTTGAATTCTGCTTTTCTGTTTCCCATTTACATAGAGAGTCAAGAAGTTTTTCGGCAAAGCAAATCCACCACTCCCAATTCGTTTGTCAACAAAAAGATTCACGCTGAGGATTTTCACGGGAATGCCAAAGACTTGCTGAAAATCACTTTCATCTCCAGGGTAGAACACGAAATTGTTATTTTTCCCCTGCTCATATCGACCGATAATCGCTGTTCGAGTTTTTCCCAGCAGAGAATGCCTATTTAAATCCAAATCAGCTTGCATGACCATTTTGTGCTGCTCAAACGAGAATGGAGAATCGAAAACGGATGCTTGCACATCGGAAACATTCCCAGCAACTCCATACACAATCAAATGCGCTGGTTTTTTCCCTGGATCTGACGAAGTTCCCGTCCAATGCATGTCTACCATCAAATATTCTGGAGGAGAAATCTGATATTTGTGGACGTGAACAATTGAACGAATCATTGAATCTTCCAAAAAAGTTTTTGAAGATTGCCGAGTCATTCAAAGATGAGGAAGCGAAAGTGACATTTGCCCCTGTCATGCTGCCTGGAAAAAACTCAAAACACATCGTATATTCTCCCTCTGGCAGACGATAAAAGTTGAATCCGAGCCTGCCCACGAACTTGTTCCCTGTTTTGGTGATTTTCATGGCATAAGCTTTCTTGTTGAAATTGTGAGGAGATCTGGAGAAATCCAGAATGCCATCCACTTCTACATTTGCCTCCGAACTTGATTGATCCACATCGTCCATCAGATAGTGGAAAACGTTGCGTGAAGATGGAGTGGTAATCTGGCTTTGGTGAATTTCTTCTTTCATCGTGTCCAATTCAACCTTTCTCGCTGCGTCATGATCCGCAGTTGGTTTTCCGAGATTTTTGATTTTTCCTCCATCCATGTCAATGTCCCCAGTCATTGTTCCTCCAGTCAGGGAAAGTTGCGAAGAGGCTGACGCGATCACGAATTTCTTTGTCGCTGCATCGCCTTCGGCAGTTGGTTCCGACAAATTCACGATTTTCCTGTTTTTCATGTCCCCATCAAATGCTTGAGAATCCACATATCTTTTATTTACGCCCTGATTGGCAACTTCAGGATCTTTCACGTTAAAAATGGTGTGATTTCCCATATCCAAGTCCACTTCCATTGGGAACATCTCTTTGCGGCTGAGAAAGATATTCCTGCTATCATTGTAAGAGATCAGGTTGTTATAATGCGCTCCCAAATCATGATACGTCTGCTGTTTTGAGTTTGTCACGTTGAAAAGTTCTTTTAAATCCAGGTCCTTCGTAACTTCATGAGTGGGAGCCGGAGCATTGGGGTGGAATTTTTTCAGAGTGATCATATTCACCGCTGACAAATCGTTGTCTTCATCAGTGTCCAAATTGACGATCAATTTGCGATCCATTTCTATTTTCCCGGGCTTGATGAGTTTTTGTCCCCTGAGATCCAGATCCCCAGTCATATGGGAAGACCTATCCACCTGGAGAGAATCTGCCCGCAATTGCGCCGCAAGCGTGTCAACTTGGTGCTTTGTGATTGCATTGTCATTCCCCGTTCCTTCAGCGACATTGGTCATTTTTTTGTTTTGAAGGTCGAAGTCTCCTGAAGGCGTCAGCTTGAAACCAACACCCGGCAATCCATCTGGTGTGCTAAAAAGTGAGATTTTGTGAAAACTTGCTCCGCACGGCCCGAAACGTACGTTTTGTGCATTTTTTATAGAAATGCACTGTTTTCTCTTTTTGGTGATGATTTGAGGCCAGTACGACGATTTTGAGATCCGGTGTGCTCAAAAATGAGATTTTGCCAAAACATGCTGCGCACGGCCCGAAACGTACGTTTTGTGAATTTTGTATAGAAATGCACTCTTTTCGCTTTTTGGCGATGATTTGAGGCCAGTACGACAATCTTGAGATGTGCTGTGCTCAAAAGTAAGATTTTGCCAAAACTTGCTCCGCACGGCCCCAAACGTGCGGTTTGTGCACTTTTCAAAGAAATGCACTGTTTTCGCTTTTTGTCGTTGATTTGA